>JAPYZD010003815.1:0-12332 GCA_030522725.1 Ichneumoninae sp. B BG-2022a
TTTATCTAATACTTGAAAATTACGATTTTAAACAAATTTTAACATAAAGGAAACGAATAACATTTTGGGATCATTATTATGGACGAACAATCTTATCAGGATCTTCCATATGCTTGATTTTTTTCATATTTTTATTCGATCGAGAAGTGTTTGTAATTCTCTTTTATTCCTCTCAAACTTAGGCGGCGTCAGTCATTGCGCTGGTACTACCTTAAGCATGTGTGTGTAGGGATCGGAACTTAGAAAAAAAGAAAAATGCCCGCTATGGTAGGTTCTACTGTATCGGTAAGGATTGTAGGTACGGCGGAAACCGCAGAGTTGCGCGTTTTTCCGATGCCCGTCTGCGAGATCGCATTCGCCCCTTCTTCTCTCCATCCTTTTGGCACCTGACCATCGCAGGTCTTACGTACGTGCGTCCTCACTGCGAGGAGATGAGAGACCCAGGAAGCTTTAGGGCTCGCGGTTTTAATAGCTCTATAAAGTGGTTCCCTATCGTAAAACCTTCGGGTCTATGCTCACCCCTTGCTGCGCGCCTCGGAGAAGTCGCTGCCCGTCGGGGCTTCCACCCGTGTTTCCGCGATAGACGGGCTTCGCCACGGGGGTTCAAGGCTTCTGATAGACCTTACAGGAGCTCTACCACGTCACCGGGTGAAGCTTTCTATCCTGGCAGAAGGCACGATCTCTCGTTGGGTTTGTATCCCATTTTTTTCTCATCTCTTTTGCTTCAAAAAGTTGCACATTCTTTTTTATTTTCTTATTTATATATTTTCTTATTATTTATTTTTTATATATATTTTATATATAATATATTATTATTATTATTTTTATATATTTTCTTATTTATATTTCTTATTTAGTGCAAAAATTGTCACTAAATTTATCTCGAACAGAAGTGAAACTATCGAGCCGAAAACTGATAAATGGAAGTACAGTTAACAAAAAATCGATAGTTAAAAAGGAGGCACGCATGATTTTTATTGTACGGAAAATGTTTTGATTTTTCATTTAAGAGGAGATAAAAAAAATGACGGAAGATCGTTTCCGATAAAAGTTTTCCAGATAAAAGTGATTCGCGAGGGCACCATGAAATTTTTTTAATTTTCAGGGTGTTTGCACCGTCGCTTTAATCCCTTTTCCGCGGCTTCCGCTCTTTCGTATTCTCTCGAGTATCATGTAAAGTAAAAAGAATAAATAGAGTTAAAACATTGTGCGTAATTACTTCTCTCGATCTACCGGGTTATTAAAGACTCGAGACTCCGCAGTGAAACGTGCTCCAACGACCTCCTACAGATTTCGATCCTCGAGGCTTCTCAACGAGTTGCGAGAGTTATTCAATCTTCGAGAGTCTACTCCGCTATTTCGCTCGTTCTTGCATCAAAGCCCCTCTGTGGTGGCTGCGCGCTGAGCTTTTTTATTTCTATTTTTTTACTTTTTGGTAACATTTACACTACATATGTATCAAGCAGCCGGCTACTTGAGCCTCTTAACCAACACTGACTACGCTTTATCGAGCACAGCCAGGGTCGGTTAAGTAGCTTACATAGTCGAGAATAATTTTTGCCTTCCGAAATAAAAGTTATTACCTTTATTCCGGAAGGTAAAAATGATTCTCGACGATAACACGTTCATTTGGGGAACCAAAATAGGACTCCATTTTTTTTTTAACCGCAAACTCGACTATTAAAATATTTGTGGAAATTTGAGGAAAAATGCATTCCAGTGTTTTGTTAGTTTTTCGAGCGAAACTTTAAGTTTGAATAGGAATTTAATTAAAAAAGCGCACTGTTTCTAAAACTCTTGACTGTACGAATCTAAATATACGATGGTAATAAGTTAATTTAGCGAAGCGAAACCGGGTCATAAACATTACTATTTTTAAAAAATCATAAACGCGACTATCAAAATATTGATATTAAATTTATTCGAGGAAGTGCGTTTTTTTAGTTTCACATGCGAAACTAAGTTTTAACAGAAATTTAATTAAAAAATTAAAAATAACAAGGGCACTTTTTCTGAACCACTTGACTGTACGGATCTAAACATCGACGACTGGTCGGAACGTTTCTGGGTCGAGCATCTCGCACTGCACTTGCGGGACGCTTAATGCTCGAGTACACAAAACGGTCGTCTCGTTCTCCGGAGTACTTGTCTCGCATTTTTCCGCACGGGCATGCAAATCCGGACTATTTTATGCGTAACGATAATATAAATTCGAGTCTTTTTCTCGCGTTCGTTTGGCTGGAAACGGTACCTCAGTGGTTTCCACCGGCGAGGCAATTCTCATAAGCGGTTACAAAGCGTTCTGGCCCCAGTCTGGCTTGTCACTGATATATGCGGACGTTCTTCAGTGAGAGGAAAAAGCTCCGCCAACGCCGGAGAGAACAGAGAGATAAACGAAAGGATCTTCCCGCCGGTAGCGAAGCCACTTGTTTCGGTGAAATCGCGCTTTCATCTCGGTTCATATATCTCGGTTTTGCACGCTTCGTGCACATTTGTCTTTCGCACCGTTTCTATGGTTTGGTATTTTTAGACGCGTTCCTCAACACTTTTGCTCTTTTTGCGAAAATTCGGTGGAATGGGAAGTTTGAACCTTGGAAAAGAAATGTTGAGCTTTGGATGGGACCTTATCAGTGCTTTATCGGGACATTTCTGCACCTTATCAGAACCGCACGTAACGCTTCGAAATTTCTACCGAGGCTTCAGCTAAATTGATTCTTGGCGTCGAAACAAAGTTTCTTACTGGTTTGCCGGCACTTTTTCGCTTTTTGCGAAAATTCGGTAGAATGGAAAATTTGCATCTTTGTAAAAAAATGCTGAGCTTTGGATGGGACCTTATCAGTACTTTATCGCGACATTTCTGCACCTTATCACACCAAGAAAAAAAAATTTATTTGACGGCAACCGTTTATTAACATTAAGTAAAATATTTATTTCATTTAAGTAACTATTCACTTAATTTAAATAAACATTTATTTAAATCAAATAAATATTTTACTTAATCTTAATAAACGGTGGCTGTTAAATAAATTTTTTTTCTCGGTGCAGAATTACACGTAACGCTCTGAAATTTCTACCGAGGCTCCAACTAAATTGATTCTTGGCGTCGAAACAAAGTTTTTTACTGGCGCTTTCATCTCAGTTTTGCACGCTTCGTGCACACTTGTCTTTCGCCCAGTTTCTATGTTTTGGTCTTTTAAGACGCGTTTGCCCGCATTTTTGCTCTTTTGCGAAAATTCGGTAGAAAGCGAAGTTTGCACGGTGGTAAAAAAATTTAGAGCCCTAGATGGGACCTTAGCAGGACCATATTGGGACATTTCCGGACGTTATCAGAACCTCACGTAAAGCTCTGAAATTTCTACCAAGTTTTCAACCACATTGATTCTCGACGTCGAAAAAAAGTTACTTACGGCTTCATAGTCATTTCGTCGGAACAAATTTGTCCCAGTTGCGACGCGGTCCGATCATCGATCAGGGACGATGCGGCGAAAGAAGGGCGAGTCAGAAACGCCCGAAGGACAAAAAGCGAGAAAACCGCAGGGACGCGAGGAACGAACCGTCGGCGATCGTTCGAGCCAAACGGCCTCGGGGGGTAAATTCCGGCTATAAAATGTTCGGAGAATCTTCATCGGCGAGGAACGACTCAGCCAGAACTGGAGGAGAATGAGGACGGACGGAGGAAACGTCTAAGACACTTTAGGAACTGCACGGATCCATCCACCTGGAATATTTCAGTGTCGTACGGTTCTTTGAGTTTACAGGAAAACGGAGGGCCAGCTAGTAGGGGAGAGCGGGGCAAAATGGGACCGTGGGGCAAAACGGGACAGCGGGGGTAAACTCAATTTTCCAATAATTTTTGGCTGTCTCATTTTGTCCTAACGATACATCCGGATTTTCAACACGGTTTTGCCCCACTCATCATCACCGCCAGCATCCAAAAGTTATTGGAAAGTTCCGTTTTGCCTCATTATCCCATTTTGCCCCGCTATGCTATTTTGCCCCGCTCTCCCCTAACGGCAGCGGCTTTGGTCTGTGTCCCACGCAATAACGTTTGCAAGGTGCATGTCGTGTGTGTCTTTCTGCGGATTCGGATTCGCAAGTGATAAAAAAAAGAATAAAATGAAAACGCCGCCGCCTTTGAAAGGTTCCACTTTATCTCCGGTACGTTTGCAAATATCCAGCTTACAGTACAAACTCGGAAACGGTAAACCCATAAAACTTGTGCCACGAGCCGGACTGACCGAGGACGAGCATCCACGGCTGCTCTTCGTGCTAAAGAGTTTAATATGTTAAGTAAACATTTTTTTTCTTTTCCGGAGCCGCTTGCGTAAACCCAAAAATACGAGATTCGAGGGATTAAGCTTTCGTATAACACGTCCGTCGACCATGGGATTCGTGTAAATGGGGTAGCAAGTCATGACGGTGGGGAAGAGGAAACTTTTATTAGTTTTATTCATGCGAATAAAAGGCAAATTTAATTTTTTTTCGGTTCTAATCCTGGAATTTGTTGCCAGCTCGAGTAGCGACTGCACGTGCAAAAGCTCCCAAGTAAATCCCGTTGCTCGGCTTCACGTTTTCCGTGTTATTAAAAAATAGTAATAACAAATATTGAAAATTCTGAACGATATCGGCAACAATGCGACGTTGTTCCGCGTACATGTACGGGGCGTTTGTTTGCTTTATCCAGCATGCACCTTTTTAAAGCCCTTTCCCTTTGAAGCCGCACAGCCGAGTCTGTCGACTTTGAAGTCGGGTATAACCGTCTTATAACCGCGGCAGTCGAATACAACAATATTGGAACACAGCGAATTCGAAGACGCGAATATGGAGAGAAAGGTCCGGAGCACGAAGAACCGGGTAAGTCAAGGGGACAAAAGAGGGTTGAATAATGGAAGCAAGGTCTGCAAAAACGGAGGGCTTGGAGGGAGTGAGGGTGAATGATAAAAAAAGGCGTATGAACAGAAGTAGAAAAAAAATGAAAAAAGTGAAAGTCTCGGTGCAGAGTTGAACCGGGTCGAGACTGCGGGCAGCTTTTTAATTAAAAACGCGCGCGTTACTTTCCATCTTTTAGTTTCTTTTTTCGCACTGGGACGGACGAGGGCTGGTTTCCCGTCAACTCCGTCGCGACGTAGGAAGTAGTCCTACGAATGAACAACTTACGTCAGACCGTCACGCTGTCCTATTGTTTTTATTGCTTTATTTTCTGAAATTTGTTCGTGTTCGTCGGCCAAAGAAGTATAAAACAGTTTCGTGGAATACTCGTAGATTAAATATTCGTAGTACTCGAGAGAACTCACCGGAACTCGCAGTTTCGCTCGTAAAAAGCTCAAGGTATGGATGTAGGATTCGGTCCGGCTTGCTGTTACATCCCAGTGCCGGCAAAGGACCGGCCAGGCTCCTGGGCCTGGCGCCGTCAGTGCTGGGATGTTACTCGCCCGACCTACCCCACCTGGCTAGTTTTTCATCACTTCGCATCTTGCCTTATTTTATATTCCATATCTAGGAATTTAGATCTAGGAATTTAGATCTAGGAATGTAGGTCTAGGAATTTAGGTCTAGGAATTTAGATTTAGGAATTTAGATCTAGGAATTTACCTCTAGGAATCTAACTTTAGGAATTTAGCTCTACATTGTAAAAAAATGTTGTTTGAAAATTAATGAACAGTATTGGAAGCTTTTTTGCAGAAACCGTATGTGAAATTTGAAACACATGTGCGTTGCAATTTTACAGTAAAATTTGTATTTTTCGCGGACATTTTTGTAAATTTCAAGCAAAAGATTTGTAATTTTAATATGTGGTATTTTTATTTTACAAGCAAAGTACACTGATGTTTAATTACTATGAGTAATGTTAGCAAATTTCAAGTGCCAGTACATTAAATTTACAATTTTTTTGTACCGTGTAATTATTTACCTCTGGGAATTTAACTATAGGAATTTAGTTGGTTCGGTGAATCCCAGTTTTTTCGTGCTAACTAAAGAAACGTTTCCGATCGTCTACGAGAATCGGCTCAATCGATATCTCGAACATGGAGTTTATCTGTGCCGTGTCCGTTTTAATAGGAAATGTCTTTGCTCCCAATTCCGAGCTTTATCGCGACGTTCGCGAGTTGTCACTAACGAGACGGGGCGAGACAGTTTCACGTCTCATCTGGTCTGCCGGTGCCTCGTATAATGCGCGGGGGGCAAAGATTCGACGAACGCCCGGGAACTCCCGAGAAATCGCACGGAACGAGGAGTCGCTAGGGAAACTTATACCAGTAAATCGAGAGGTCTCTCAAGCTTTCCCCCGCTTCAGACGGCCCCAAAGAATTTGTACAGTCTCCGACCACCGTCGTTCGAAATAAGCGACTCCCTTTCCAGACACCGGTATAACTCTCCGGCTGTTCATACCATCATTTGTTTCGCCCTCACGATCTCACTGTGCAATCCCGGAGACCCCGTAACTGGAAGCCCGAAGATGTACGAACAAGGGAAGACAGACGATAGGATTGACGCAAAGAGCTGATCTGAGAATAGCAAAGGAACCAAATACATTTCAACTTCTAAATCCGACTTTCTTTTATGCACCAATCCTGGCATTTCCATAATTACCGAAGTTCCTTTTGGCTTCGAAATGAAACAAATAACTGTTATCAAAACAATGCATTTCGGTCCAGATTTGAAACTCAAAAAACACTGATTCAACGCTCTATCAATAACAACAACAAATGTTATCCACCTACATTTGTTGTATTTTTTTAATGTCTCATGACATATTTTTTGACTAGAAGACTAATGAGCCCAACTACATTGAAATTTTGAAATCCCATCTCATTTTGGGAACTAATTGTGGCATCGGAGTAATTATTTTTTGGCTCCTAAGTGAAATCAATAACTGTCATGGAATTAATTTTGGTCCAGATATGAAACTTAAAAAAGTGGACTCGACGCTCTATCAAAATGAACAAAAGCTACCCATATCCATTTTTTTTCAAGGTCACGGGACATTGTCCCGAGCTAACTCTAGAAAGTATGATCTGTACACCCAGTCGAGACTTATTTTTAAAAAATTCAATTAGAAGAAGCTCGAGTTTAAAGTCTCCCATAAAAAAAGTTTCGCATTTGCTCGTCCGGAGATAAGATTTCGAGACCGAAAGTGACAAAAGTTTTCCCGTCGTATATCCCCAGCGGGGAATGTGCGGATGCAGATAAGTTCATGAAGGGTCTAGGGAAATTGGCGTCGAATCGGGGAAGAGGATGACGGAAGGCGGAGGATTCAACAAGTCCGCGGGAGCCGAGCTCGGGCTCTTTCTTAGCGGAGCCTCGAACCGCCAGGCACCGAAAGGAACGGCTCGATTTTCCACGAGATTTATACTTATTTACCGTGAGCCGAGATTTCTTCCAACTTCTCGCGTGTCGCGAACGGCCGGGGAGCTTCGAGCCGGGAATGAGAAGAAGAAATAGGAGGAAGAAATGCGAAATTTCGCGAGCGAGTGAGAAAGGTCGAAAGGAAAAAAAAGAAGAAAAAAAGAGAGATTCGCAAAGAGATTAACGGCACGACGAGGCTCGCCCGGCGCCCGGGGCGTCGCGATGAAATTCTCGACTCCACTGAGCTTGTGCGCTTTCGTCCCCGATCCAGCCACTTCGTCCTTTCGCCATTTCGCCTCCCACCTCACACCCCGCGGTCCGGACTAATCATCGCGAAGTGCCGTTTGAATTTCGAGAGTTTTCCACGAACCTGCACAGTCCGTATTGGACTTCACCGGCAACCACACAGGTGGCCCTTCTGGTGTCCCTTCGCTACGCCATTCGGGTCCCTTCCGGCAGACTTGACGACCTGGTTTACTTTGCCATTTCATGCACCTTTGTAATTACTTTCCGACTCGGTGGTATAATCAAAGTAACGGAAATCCCTTCAAACACGATTCTTGTTCGCCGCCTTTTATTTATTTTCTTTTTATTTTTTCCTCTTTATTTCACTTTCAATCTTTTCATTGGGAACAACTTTAAACGGAGCACGGCTGGGACGGGCGAGGGCAAAAAGTTTAAGAGGCCTGTACATATCGCGGCCACGAAATGTCTCGTGGCCGCGATGATAAATGCCCGAGTACGGGGGCTATCAGTTTCACATCTCGTGTAAGTGCCTCGTATGTACGAGCGGCAATAACGGACCGTCGTACTAACGCGATTCCGTCATGCACCGATTCGCGATTTATGAGATCCATGTACTCGTCCCGAGGAGAATGGGAACGCCAAAGTGAATTTATTCAAATTTTTGCATCGGAACTTTAAGAAAATTAAATGGGAGGAGATAAGAGGCGAAACGGGCCATTATTTAAAAAATGCATGGAGAGAACTGACTGGTTGAGGAACAGGTATTAAAAGAGGGTTTTGCATTATATAATCAGGATCGAATTATGATAATACTGGTGTAAAAAAGGTGACGGATGGTTATTGAGATAATATCAAGACCTGATTTCCAAAATTCAGTTTCCATGACTTTGAGGTCTAAATTGTGAAAACTGACAATTTTTTCCTAAAATTGCGAAAATTGTTTTTTTTTTACCTAAAATTGCGAAAATTGAATTTTTGTACCTACAATTGCGACAAGTGAAATTTTTTACCTAAAATTGTGACAATTGAAATTTTTTACCTAAAATTGTGACAATTTAAATTTTTTACCTAAAAATGGTGAAAAATCCATTTTTCGACCTAAAAATTCTGAAAATTGAAGTTTTTAACCAAAAAATTGTCATGCCCGAAATTCTAGTGTAGGAGGGAAGGTAGAGGAGGGAAAATGGAAGGCGTAAGACTGCGGTTAGGTGTCGGGACCACCAAACAGGGGATTTTATTATGAGAGAACGGTAGATGCGTAATTCAAAGCGATCGCGTCGTTTGATTGCACGAGATTCCGAAGAGCCTCTCGCACGCGACAGCACGCTGTGCAGCGCTATTGCAGCAGCACTCACAGCGTGGCTGTGAAAAAGCCAATAGACGTTTAATTAAACTTCCGATCCCCACCGGGAGTACTTTTATCGCGGCGATGTGCCCGGGGATTTCGATTCGATCTCCTTCGAACGGAAATTCGTAAAGAAAGACTCGTGGGACAATGCAAGAGTCAAACGGTTAATAAACGGTAATTTGCTTTCCAATATAACTCCGCGGGCGGTGTAGTAGAAGGAACAGAAAGTCCTGCAATGGAAGGTGCACAAAGTGCGTAAGACCTTTTTATCGAACGAAGGTCGGAACTTAAAGTTACGGATGTTAAAAGGCACATTCATTTTTATTAAAAAACAAATTTCATCACAATTGAAAATCGATATCCAAACATCGCACTCCATTTTTTAACCATTTATTTTCAGAAATTCAATTCCTTCGGCCAGCGATATTTTTCGAAAAATCATCCTTTTCGCATTTTTGCTAAATTTCTGTGAGGCCCTTTTTTACCTACAAAGAAAATATCGCCAGACTTAGGCGAGACGGGGGCAAAATGGCACAGCGGGCCAAAACGGGACAGTGAGGGCAAAACTCAATTTTCCAACCATTTTTCGATGCCTCATTTTGTCCCAACAATACATTCGGATTTTCAAACCCGTTTTACCCTACGTGCCAACATCACCACCATTCAAGTTATTGGAGAATTGCGTTTTGTCTCATTATCCCGTTTTGCCCCGGTGTGTCATTTTGCCCCGCTCTCCCCTATAGTCTCATTTCTTAATGGACACATCTTCTTTCAATTCGATATCGCCTTTCTTGAGAGTGATTTCGATGGTCGTAAGCGGTTTCGTCTGGCACCTTTTTTCATGTTCCTCTAGTCTGGTGGAGAACCGGGTCGTCCGGGTTTTTCTTTCCAACCCGCCGAAGATGGCCTCAAGCTCGACTTTCCTCGTCGCGATTAATCATCTCAGTGTCATTTCGAGGGTGCTAAAGATTCCGCAGCGCCGGGACGTAACGGATAAAGGTATAAGAACAAAGTGAGGAGAATGGCGGAGCTACGCAAAAAATCTTGTTGATGAAATCGCGCCGTTTTGACGTCCAGCCCTGTGACGGAGCGCTCAAAGTGACGCGAAACAAAATGAACAAGACGAAGAGAAAAAAAAAAAAAAAATTCTCTCCAAGTTTGAAGTACGCGGTCAATTAGCGGCAGCGCCGGGCGCATGAAAGAGTCGCAGGGTCGTCGGCAGGGTTGAAATAAATTTTTCGTCGGGCGTCTGGCTCTCATCAATTCGGGGACACGTCGAGGAACGAGGCATCCGACGGGCTCCTCCGCCGGGTCCTCGCCATTGTTCGCGAGGACTGCGGAGAAAACGCTCTCTACAGCCGACTATCGGGGTTGGCGAATTTTTTTTTTTCCCCTCTTTTTGGTTGTATCTTTTCCGCATCCATACTTTGCTTGTTAAGAAAGTCGCCGCTCACGTGTACGCGGCAGCGACCCAATTAAGCCGACTAATCCAACGGCGGGATTGCAAAGTCCTCGCGTCCGGTTGATCCACGGCTGGCCACCCGGCAACGCGACCGCACCGCACAAGCCCACCGGATTATCTTACAGGCAACGAGCATGTGTGTATACGCGAACCCCCGATTGCCGCTGCCTCCTCGTCGCTGAATAAAACATTTTCATTTTATTGCAGAAAAAAAAACATCGGAGAATTTCACGCCCGAAAATTAGCAGGGTGAAATTATATGAAATGATGAAGTTAACTAACGTCAAAGCTCGCACTTCAAAGACTCACTTATTGGGATGTAAAAAGCTCTTTGACAGTAAAAATTTAAGGCCGCTCGAAAAATTGGTACAGCAATTCGGTTTTTGAGTGAAATTGTCTAAGCATTTTTGGACAACGATCTGAAATGCATGATTTTTTTAAGGTCCGAAGAAGCGGGTTAAAAGGGACCAATTTAACAATTTTTATTATTGGTCCCTTTGGCCCCGCACTCCCGAAAATTGTTTTCAAACATAGATTCTTCGCGGCTCAACGTGTACGCGAAGCAACGATAAAAAAAAAAAATTACCGAGTTACCGAGTCGCTGACTTGGCCGTTGTTAATTCTACTAACGGGCCAGCAATAAATGTTCCGCTCGCTCGAGTTACCGGGCTCCGAAACGCCGTAATTAAATAGCCCCCCGCTCGATATAGAGGAGATATTTTTTGCCGGGGTGTACACAAGCCCCGGTGAATTTACTCACGGTATATAACACACACAGATGTAAGCTACCGAGTTCTCCATTTTCCCCTATCTTCCGCTATCGCTATACCCGACCCAACTTTTTTTTCTTCCTCCCGTCTTGATACTCCGCGCTCCCTGCCCGCATCGCTCCGACGTTCCCGCGTCCCATCCTCATCCCTTCGCCGTCCGTGACTCCCTCGCACAGAGACTTTTATCGAAATTCCTCACTGCACCGAACATATATCTTCCGACTACTTTATACACTACATGTATATACGTATATCTATATATTGAATGGAATTTTCTCAGCGTCGTGGTATCCTTTCTTATCACATAAAAAAAAAAGAAAATAGTTTTCACTCCCGCTATCCACACAAAGTGGCGTGGTGAATGATGTATCCTGACTTGTCTTATTATCTTCCCTTTTTTTTACTGTGGCAAAATGTATTTTTTAAGCAGTCCGCTTAGGCAACGAGTCTCTTGATAATAATGTGTTATGATTGGAGTCTTCTGCTGGAGGCGAGTTAATTGAGATATTTAATATCCAACCTTCAGGCTGGTAAAGTCGAGGCCGCTCGGAGAGAGGAAAAGGGATATTTGGATGTAAGGGTGGAAGTTTGAATTTGTTGGAGAGCCGAGTTGGTCGCGGTACGGTAAGGTTCTCTGATACCCTTTTGCGTTGATGCGCGCTATCTCTGGCGGGACTCCCTGGGTCGGATTTAACGGGTTATCGACGGGTCGGATCGCCGTGTGATCTCCAAAGACCGGGAAGACGCCCACCCGAGCTCTCTGAAGAGCGCGGCGCGAAGTAAAGGGCCCTCCTAAGTTTCACAAAGCTCCGTAGAGAGGAAAAGTGAGAAATGGGCGCGAGAACGTTATAGATTTACATAGGACCGAAAGCGTGAGGCTAAGATCACCTCGTAGCTCTGACCTTCGTGGGCCGCTTGTACCCGCGGCTATTAGTTCGTACTACATTGCCTTTACGAGAGGGACAGCGAGAGTACGAGAGTACACAGAACACTCGCCGGACCATTCGGCGTTCAACGCATCCAGTTGGGTGGGATTCTGTCTGACGGTTACATAGTGAACGAGTTTTCAATTTTTCAATTTTTCAATTTTTCAATTTTTCAATTTTTCAATTTTTCAATTTTTCAATTTTTCAATTTTTCAATTTTTCAATTTTTCAAT
>JAPYZD010003816.1:0-12331 GCA_030522725.1 Ichneumoninae sp. B BG-2022a
CTGGGGGGGCGGTGGGGGCCGCCGCATAGATATATATATATATATATATATATATATATATATATATATATATATAGTTTTTTTTGCGCGATTACCTTCATCGCCAAGAGAGTGGTCTTATATCAAGGTGGCATGTCTGAGTAACTGTACATTACGGGATATTCCAGTACATACAGCTAATGCAGAATGAGTCTCTTTCCCGAGCCGCTAAAACCCGAGGTCTCGTAATTCCCTCTTATCTGACTTCATCGATCGGGTCGGTGGCCGAGATATCCGTCGATTGTAATAAATATCTCCGACGACCACAAAAAAAGAGAAAAAAAAGCGATGAAGCTACTTCAACCGATAATTAAATTTTAACGCTAAGCCACTTTTTTCCCCTCCAGGATCGAGTCATTTACAGGAGATTTTATTTTATTTTAAAAAAATGCTCATCCACAGAATTAACGAGCGGTCTTCGAGCCGTAACTAAATCTTAACTCCTCGTCTTTTTGTCGTGTCTCTCATCCGACATTCAGTAATTTACTATACCGATTTTATTTATTTTTTTACTTTTTTTATCTTTCGGTCCGAGTTATCCGTTCGACGGAAAAGGGCTTTGAAAAAAAGCTGACAGTGTGCCATTAAAACGTCAAGAATCGATACCGGAGTTGATAACAAAGTTTGGGCTTTCAGCCGAGGGGAGCCTCGCGAAAGTGGGAGAGAGAGAGACGGAGGGACACATCCGAGAGAGCATCGTTCGGATGGAAAGGCACCTGTCGAAGTCTATGTGCTTCTCTGCCCGGTGGCGTTCGCCCTCGAGTGCGGCACCTTTGCCTCTCCGCCGAGCGTATAGTTTTAGTTTCCCCCGAGGTCTTTCCGTCGAAAAGAGAATATCGATGCGCGGCGGAGCGAACGAGGTCCGCAAAATGAACGGAGGCAGAGATTCGCGGGAAACGATGATGACTAACGAATAATAAAAAAATTAGTTACCGGCTTGAACTCAACCGCAATGGGGCATCGGCCTCTCCGGCTCGTCAACAGCGCCGATAAAAAAGCAAAAATTTCATTTTTCCATAATGTTTTCATTTTATCTCTACCGTCGATATTTACTCTTTCCTATCGCTCGGGAATAAATAAAATTGTTTTTTTTTACTTTTTTTGGTTGGCGGGTTTTTATGGCTTGATTTATGTAAAGTTTTTAACAACGATCGAATAATTAATTAATAATTAAGGGGCCTTTAAAAAATGTATATATACAATTTTCGACAATGGTTTGGTTTTATCTCTGGTTCGGTCGATATTTACGGGTCAGGCTTTTTCCTATCGCTAGAGAATAAATACATTTGCATTTTTTACTTTGTTCATTTTGCCGGTTTTTATGGCTGGTTTAATGACGATCGACTAATTAATCAATAATTAAGTTCTGCTGCGAGCGGTTCCTTTTTTTAAAAAGCAAAAATTTAATTTTCCCCAATATTTTCGTTTCATCTCCGGCACCGTCGATATTTGCGATTCGGACTTTTTCCTATCGCTAGAAACTAAATAAATTTGGTTGGTTTTTACTTTTTTCATTTTGCCGGTTTTTGTAGCTAGTTTTATGTAAAGGTTTAAATGACGATCAACTAATTAATGAATAATTAAGTTCCGCTGCTTTTTTTAAAAAGCAGACATTTAATTTTTCACAATAATTTTTATCTCCGACGCCGTCGATATTTGCGATTCAGACTTTTTCCTCGCTATTTATTCTCGCTAGAGAATAAATAAATTTGCTGTTTTTTTTTACTCTTTTCATTTTGCTGGTTTTATGTAAAGGTTTAAATGACGGTCGACTAATTAATGAATAATTAAGTTCCACTGCTAGCGGTTCCTTTTTTTTTATTCGACATAGCAATAAGAAGGCTCGCTGTCGGCGGAGCAAATAATGTGGCAAGTAGGTCGCGTCCGTGTCGACAAAGATCGCAGCAGCCGGCGGCGGCCATGGACCGGCTTGGAAGAACCGGAAGTGCTCGGGAATTCGAACGGAAACCTGCGACTCGTATTCCCCGAGATAGAACGCCGGAGCCCGGGTTATATGTTTCCTCGAATGGCTCCGGGACCGCTCGCGGTTATTAATCGATTCGTTGATAAATCCTTCGCACGTTTCAACCTCCTTCTTCCGCGTTCACATTTTATCTCGTACGCGGTAAAAATCTCTGCGAAATTTTATTCAAAGTCTTACGACGATTTTTCTTATTTTATAAACGATTTATTAAACTTAATATTGTCGGAGAAAATCCCTTGTCGGTACATCAATTCGATGCGTTCGGTGTACGGAACTATACAATTTTAGGTCGCATTCTTGAAACTCGAGGATGAAACGGTCGCGAATAAAAAATTAAATATTTTTTTTATGTAAAAGATAATTTATAAAGTACGAAGCATTCTTCCATTTTGCTAACAAAAATATCTCAACCACAAACGATACGGAGCACCGGGAAACTGATATGCAAAAAATACATGCGCGAGGGGTCAAGGACTTCGTTGTGATTTTTTATTATTTTATAAACGGTATATTCAATTTAAAATTATCACAAAAAAGTCCTCGCCAGTATTCTAATTCGATGATTTTGGCGTACGAAACCCTAAAACGTTGGGTCACACTTTTGAAAGTCAAGGATAAACCTTTCGTGAACAAAAATTTCACATGTTTCCACATATATAAAAAAATCTTATAAAGCATAAAAAAGCATTCTTTCATTTTGATAAAAAGATATCTCAACCTCAAACAATACGGAGCACCGGGAAACTGATATGGAAGCGTGCACGCACGAGTCTCAAAGACTTCTTCGTCACGATTTTTTTTATCTACTCCCGCCCGTAGTTTCGCCCTAATTAAAAAAATATATATTCACCGAAGAAACAAATCAGCAAAACGTCAAGAGTGTTCGAGCCGTTCCCTCCGGCATCGACTTTTCCATCATTTTGCCTGCCGCTCCGCTGCCCCAGGTGCGTAAATCGATGACTCTTCCGCGAGCTCGTGTCCTCGATAAATAATCAGGAGAAAAGCGGGTTCGGAGAGAACGGCTCGGCAGAGCCGGAAGGGGGAAAATAGACTTCCAGCTTTTCCTGAGATTGAAAATTTTTCAACGAAGGAATCCGGAATTCCCCTTTGTTCACTCTACTACGCTTCCTCTCATTGCCCGGATCTCTCGCTCAACCCGGCGAGCGGCAAAATGCGACGTCGTTGTTCCGCGCAATAGCATGTGTTACAAGGACGTAATAGCACTCCGCTGAATCTCTATTGGGTTCGCGTGGCCGAACTCGCGGCGAACGAGAGGGAAACGGGGAGGTCAGCGCGAGCCCCGCAACTCTCTGACCCATTCCCCGAGGATACGAGAGCTTTCAGTTCAACGGTGAATTTTAAATCCCCGACAAAGTATGTCGATACCTGTTACGCGAACGATAAGGGCCGCTTTTTCTTCTTTATTTATGTACCGGCTCGTTCTGAAATTAGAGCGCGGGCTCGGAGAACGAAAAAAATTGCTGAAAAAAACTATCAAAGCTTTTTTCCGCACTCTCTGCACACATTTTTTTAACCCCCGAGCTGCGGATAGTATCGGCGAGAGACCGAGCGCTGGTAAACTTGAGTCTCTCCGACGTCGGTAAAACAGTTTTTCTTCATTTTCTTATGTTCTCCATATTTTGTCCTTCTTTTTGTTATGTCTTAATTTTTTTTTATTTACATTCTTCTGAAAGATCATTTTAACGTGAATTTTTTTTTTTTTTTTAATTTGGATGTGAATATCGAAGAAGTGAATTTTTTCAAAATGTCTTTCGAGTTTTCGATGCGCAGATTCTGGAAAAAAATTTCATGACCTCAACGCATCCGGCCGAAGGTTTCTGCACCATAAATTCGTCGTGGAATTATTATCACTTGGGTGTATGAGTATCGAACAGAGCGCTTTTAACAAAAAAATAAATAAGGTCTAAGGGTCAACGAAAAAATTAATAATTTAATTTTGCTGCAAATATCGACAAATTGAATTTCAACGAAAATTGTTGTATTCGATACGAAACAGGCTTCGTCCTCGAAGCATCACCGAAAAGGCTGAATATTGTAACTAGCGTCTAAATATCGAGAAAGTGAATTTTAACAAAAAAAAATGTGTTATTCGATACGAACTAAGTTCCGGGCTCGAAGGAAATGAAAAAATTAATATTTCCTGAGGTCGGAATTTATGGGCCCGAGTTTGCATATAACAGTTATAGATAGGCCCGTGGGCGTGCGCAGACAGCGTGTCCGCGCACTTTGTACACTTATGCCACGACGCATTATATGCTTATGCGTTATTATAGCGTACGCACATTGTGCAGCGACAAGGGACTCGGTATCAAAGTGTTCTCAGCGCGAGTCTGGTTCGTTCGCTCTACAGTAGTTCCCTTTCGTTTATCTTGCTCTCGGTCTCTCTGTCCCTCTCTCGCTCCACGAGCGAAGCTATATCTGCTCGACGGGGCTGTGGCAGTGCGAGAACGACGCGGCCCTGATGCGACCACGGAGAGCTCGAGGCGGATAACGATGTGAATGGTGCCGGCCTCCCGTTCATTATCAGGCGTTACACCATATCCTGCCGACCTGTTATCTAGTCAGGATATAGCAGCACCCGCAGCAGAGCAACGAGAAAACCACCGCACGATCCGCGAGAACGACCGAAAGCCAGTTGTTCGAGCTTTGCTACACTAATTTCTTAATACAACCGACTCACTCCCATCGTGCCGCTAAATTTTAATAAATTCAATCCACTCGCACGACCGGATTTTCAAAGAAAAATCAACTTCAAAGTCTCGTCGGCGGATCGACGTTGCAAAAAAATGTTAAGCAAGTTTAATTTAATTTATTACTTGCTTAAATGTAAATACAGTCTTTTATGCAGTTGTTTTTGTAATGTAATGCTAATGGGAGGAGCGGAGGGAAGGGAGGGTAAAAATGAGGAAGAGATAAATTGGTTTTTACTTATCTAAGGAGATTTTTAAATAGATTTAAATAGAATAAATTTAAATAGAAACGATCTTTGTGTTTCATTAACGATTGGATATTTCTTTAAAAATGTTATGGATATGTAAAAAGTTTTTGTAGGGCAAGATAAAGGGTGGGTAAATGTAGGGTAAGAGTGGAGGGGGTAACGAGGGGCAAAAATTTAATAGATAAATGTATTAATAAAATAATGTAAAAACATTTTTACGTTTTATGTAGACATTTTTGTAATGTAATGCAGATGGGAAGTGGGAAGTTAAATGAGGGTGAAAATGAGGAAAAGGAATTCATTTTTACTTATCTAAGCAGATTTTTTAGCACGATCATCGCCTTTAATTACCGTGATGTTGAAAAAAATGTTATGGATATGTGGAAAGTTTTGGAGGGTAAGACAAATGGTAAGAGTGGAAGGGGTAACGAGGAGCTTGGGGGGGGGGGGATATTTAGAGGTAATGAGAGACAGGGAGGTTTGGAGAGCGAGCACAAGCTGAATGGTCGGCGAGCTCTTGCGGAACATATATAGCGTGAATGCCTACGAGAAGCAGGCGCGCCGGCTCGAGGACGAGTCACCCGGAAATGCCAGACGAGACGCCGGCTTATATGTGCCGAATGAGAAAGAGAGGCAGGAAGAGAGAGACTAGTCGAGAGAAACGGATAGAGGTAATCGTGACGTAGTTTTTTTCCACTGGAATTCCGGCACAACGACGTCTCGGCGAAGTTCCCGCGATTGCAGACGGCGTGATACTTTTCATACGCACCGCTGGATGAAAAATCAAGAAAAAATTACCCCTCGTTTCTCATTTTATTTTATTTTATTTTATTTTATTTTATTTTAGTAGTACTGGGTTTATTGACAATATTGTTCCAGATGGAACAATTTTTGATACTTAGCATTACATAGTGTAATTTGCCCTAAGAATATAAATATATTGTCAATTGGCCATCGATCTAAGTCCTTCAGCCATGTTATTTTATATTATTTTGTTTTATTTTATTTTATTTTATTTTATTTTTACTTTCCATCAACCAGAGGTGTTTCCGTGTGAAAATATTTTTCCCCAATATCACGGAAACATTCAGGTAGTAAAAAGATCCTTTTTTGTTCCCACCTCAATTTCCCGCAAAAATGTGCACAATCAAATTCCTCAAAACTTTTTAGCAACCCGTAGAAGTTAGTGCAAGCGAAGGACAGAGACGGAGACGGCACAGAAAACTTTGCAGTGGTAATAACTCTTTACGGGAGTCGCGCGCGCGCGATGAAGCGTAAACTTTTCTCAGCGCCGAGGAGTTTCCGCGCTGTTCCAACGACCAGGGCTTCTCCCCGGACGGAGTTTCCGTCGCGTAAAAAAAGGAAACAAAAAATATGTGAAACAGACTCTCCATGTATACGTCGGATCTATTTTCGTAATTTTTTGTTCACCTTTTTTGCGGATTCTTTTCACGCTTGAAATATGGCCGGCTCGAACCAGAACGACAATCGCAGGAGGAGGGGGGGGGGGGTGAGGGGGGGGGGGCGGGAGTGGAAATTTATAGATAAAGAGATACTCGGGTCGATAATCCTCGACAGCGCCTCGTTTCCGAGGGAACGAGAAATTTGCCTCGGTTCATCGACTATCGCGTATTATCGGAGCCTCGCCATTCGCATTCCATAATCTCGTTAGGAACCGTCCGTCTCCCTCTATTTTCCCCCCCTCCCCCTTTCTTTTTTCCTCCTCCGGCTTTCACAACATCGCTTTATTCCCTTTATCATCCATACTCGCTGTGTACACGTGCCATACAATTAATGCCCGCCTCCTCTCGCCGCCGAGACGGACCCATTATCATTGCCCTGGGAATTATTGGAATGCAAATTATTACGACCACATACGCACGGCTCGGAACACCGTCACGAAACGCGTAATCGCCGCTCCGTCGCGTGATGCAAGTCCACGGAAAATTTTCCAACGAAATAATTCATCGGGGCCTAAAACCGGAAGTGGAGCTTTTTGACCCGTTCGTAAGTTGGTCGAAAAAAGAAATTAAACTCGAAACGTTCCGTCAGTATTTAACCCGAGTAAAGTTTTGTCCAAGAAAGTCTTCTTCATTAGCACCTGAAAGAAAAAGAAAGTAAAAGACATGTGAATTATTGGAATGCAATTTATAACGACCACATCCACACATGATGCAAGTCCCAAGAAAATGTTGCGAGGAAATAATTCATCAGCGCCTAAAACCGGAAGTGGCGCTTTTTTCGCCCGTTCACAAGTTCGTCGAAAAAGAAATTAAACTTGAAACGGTCCGTTAGTATTTAAGGCGTGCAAAGTTTCGACCGAGAGACTCTTCTTCCTTAGCATGTGATGAGGGTCCTCGAAAGAAAAAAAAAAATAAAAAAAACATGTATACAACGACCTGGACGTGAAAACTTTACAAGTCTGAAACGTTAATTTCCTTCGTCGACGTTCCTTGACCCCCCTCCCCCCTCCCCGCCCCCCTGGAGTGTGCGGGCGTATACGTAGTAACCGTCTGGCTCGACGAAGTGTAACGAGAGTAATTAGCAACCGGCGCTCTCGGTCGGGTCACGAGACGACGACGAGGATGAAGATGAGGAGCCCGTACACGGGGGCGGATGTGCCACTGGGTATGCGGAGGCAAAAGATTTGCGGGATCGGGCGCGGGCGTGACTCTGAAATATCGGGCGAAAATAACGAAGCAGTCTCGCCCCCGCCGATCTCGGGGATGGGATTAAATGAGCGAGGAAACTCGGGGGTTCGACCTGAAAGCCCGGAGGCGCGCGGTACATCCGGAAAATTTACTGGCCACTCGGGCACGCGCAACGCGCGTTTTTTTTCCTTTTTTTTAAACTTAATATTCTGCTTACAGTCGAGTGAGCAAAGTCAAACGCGGTACCGCGATGTTCGTCGCCAAGCTCGCGATCCGCCGAGCCGTGCGGGTCAACTTTGTTGCGAAGGTAAACAACTTTCTTTTTTATTCATTTTTTTTATTGATAGAATTTTTATTCGATTTGTGTCGAAGGATTTTTACGGAAGAAGAATTGCATTTTTATTGATATTAAAAGAATTTTATTTGTCGTGAAGAACGTTAGGTTTTATTGAAAAACGAAACGGAATTCGTATTTTTCTAGAAAGCATTTTTTCTTGCCTAATCGGATTTAATTTATTTCAATTAAAAAAAATTTCTTCATCGAGTGTGTCAACACTTCTTAATCCTACCATTACATTTTCTATCTAGATGTACCTTTTTACACAAACGAGACCTCTTTACACAAAGTATCAATTCAAATGTTAAGTATTCTTCATAAAGTTGTTTTTTTATTTTCTTTCTTATTTCTTTTTTTATTTTCTTTTTTCGATGAAGCTATTTCGCTGCCGACTTTCACGAGCAATCTCGAGAAGGATTTCGAGTCCCATACCCCGAGCGTATCGTCCCCTTCGCCGGTTTATTCCTATCCATATCTATACACGTGCGGGCATAATCGACAAAAGCACTACCGTGCGGTTTCTCGAAGAGACGGTCGGAAGCTTAACTCGCGGATCGATCAGTCATTCGCGGGGGTTGATACACCCGACTGCTAATGTACACATCTCTGTATACACGACGAACCGTACATGCATCGCGGCAAAATGTATCTATAGAATGCAGACAATGCTGCAAGACAGTATCGAGTATCGCACGCGACTCTGTATCCGTTTCTCAAGCTATTTCCTCCGTCCCCGTATGTAGTTCAAGCTCGTAACTAACGTACCTATATTCGTAGTAATACTGGTCGATTGACTGTATCGTGTATAGGAGAGCAATGCACACACGTCGTCCCCTATGCTCGGGAATAATCCCCGAAAGCGCGAAACCCCCGAGCAATTCCCCCCCCCCCCCCCTCCTTCCGGTGTATTTGTGTTACGACGGGATGTGGGGAGAGGGGGAAACGGTAAGATTTGAAAAGCGCACAAAACTGCTTGAAAATTCATTACCTGTATTGGGAGCTTTTTTACGTAAACTGTTTCTAAAATTGCAAACAAGACAATTTTTATTTTTACGTAACATTTTTGTAAATTTCAGACAAAAGATTGATGATTTTTATATCTGGTATTTTTATTTTCCGAAAAAGTATATTAATGTTCAAATACACAGGACGAACCGTACACTGTAACAAAGAAACATGTGAAAATTAATTAATGGTTTTCGGAGTTTGTTTACCTAAACTATTTCTGAAATTTCAAACACAAGAGCGTTGCAATTTGACAGTAAAATTTTTATTTCGTATGAAAATTTTTGTAAATTTAGACAGAAGATTTGTAATTTTAATATTTGGTATTTTTATTTTGTGGAAAAGTCCATTAATGTTCAATTAATGCAAGTGAGAAAACTTCGAGGTTCAGTAAATTAAATATTACAATTCATTTCTGCAGTGTATACATCGAGGCAAAATGTGTCTATAGAAGGCAGAGAGCACGCTGCAGGACACTATCCGTGTCTCAAGCTATTTCCTACGTCCCCGTATGTAGTTCAAGCTCAGCACCTAACGTACCTATATTCGTAGTACTATCGGTCGATGGACTATATAGTGTATAGGAGAGCAATGTACACACGTAGTCCTCTATATTCAGGAATAATTCCCGAAAGCGCGAAACCCCCGAGCAATTCCCCCCTTGCATCCGGTGTATTCGTATCACGCAGCGACAAAGGGAGGGGGGAGACGGTAAGATACGAAACGTTCGAAAAATGAAAGAAAGAATATGCGTGAAAAAAAATATACGCAAGGAAACAGTGAATAAATCAATTGTAAATTTTGTGTACAGGAACTTGAAATTTTCTTACATCACTTAAATTAATTGAACATTAATGTACATTTTTTTGTAAAATAAAACTACCAGATATAAAAATTACAAATCTGCCTGAAATTTAAAAAAATGTTCATAGAAAATGAAAGCTTTAGCGTAAAAGTGCAACGCACATGTGTTCGGAATTTCCGAAACAGTTTATGTAAAGAAAATCCCAAGAACCTTAATAAAAAAAAATAAAATTTAAAGCCTTATATATCGAAGCAAAATGTATAGAGACGGCAGAAGGAATGTTGCAGGACACTATCGAGTGTCGCACCGGACTCTGTATCCGTTTCTCAAGCCATTTCCAACGGCCCCGTATATAGTTCAGGCTTCGTACCTAACGTACCTATATATAAGGTAGCGCGGGGCAAAATGGGGCAACGGGGCAAAACGGGGTTTTGGGCAAAACGTCATTTTCCATTTTGCCCCGCTCTCCCCTACATATTCGTAGTAATACCGCTCGATGAACTGTATTGTGTACAGGAGAGCAATGTACACTTATAGTCCTCTGGGTTCGGAAATAATCCGCGAAAGCGCGAAACCCCCCAAGCAAATCGCCCCCCCCCCCCTTCCAGTCTATTCGTATTATGACGAAACAAAGAAGGGGGGGGAGCAGACGGTAAGATACGAAAAGCTCAAAAAACGAGCGAAAGATTATGAGTGAAAAAAATACGATAAGAGTGAAGAGGGTGGGCGTTTCGCGGATACGCCCCGAGGATACAGCCAAGCTCTCTCTGCGGCTAACCGTATTTATCCTTCGTCCCCGTATTCGCCTGAGTCAGCTGCACATACTCACGGTATCGTTCTCCCGCGCTCTCTCTGTCTCTCGCTCACCGGAATGTCTCGTTTCGTCTATGAGGAAAGCAGCAAATACACCGAGAGGGAGTCGAAGAGATTTCTGAGCTCATCGACAAAAATATTGCTCCCATCGTCGGCCCCCAGCTTGGGTCAGATGAGACGAAAAATATTGCCTCTCTTCCGACCAATTTGCGAAATCGGAGAGGATCGCTGCCGTAGAAATGATCCAATTATTTTTTATGCAAGGCACGTAGGGCTTTCGGCGGAGTCGACGGAGAGGTGACGTCAGCGCACCGAGCTGTTTCAATCTCACTTGTTGTGAGGTGTTTTTTTTCCTTTTTTATTTTGGTGGTCAATTTTACATTCTGCGAATGTTGGTTTAATGGAAACTGAAATTACATCGAATTACTGATATTAAATCGGTAGTTCTGCAGCTTGATAATTTATTCTCCATAAATACGTAATTTTTGTATTGCGATTATTTATTATATAAAATGATTTCTGGTGTTATATATTTTTTTCGGAAATACTGATTTTGATACGAGAAAAGAGAAAAAGAAATGTCGATCAGAACACTTTTTCTGGGATGAACCGAAACGCAGTTTTAATCTCCTTCGTTCCATTGCTTTTATCTCGATCGCGTTAACATTTGAGGTGTCACGTATTTTGTTTGAAACTGTAATTTTCATACCTCGAAATAAAACCTTCAAAGTGTTATATATTCAATTATTCACGGTGTTGCATGATTGCTTGAAATTCCGTTTTTTATATCTCGAAAAAAACAATTCGTTCACGGAACTCTTTCTACGATAAAACAGAGCACCGTTCAAATCCCGTTGATCCGCCGCTTTTATCTCGATTGTGTAAACATTCGAAGTGTCATGTATTTTTTTTTTAATTCAGATGCAGTTATGCAAAAAAAGTAACAATCGAAAAAGTGAATATCGCGACTAGTATCGCGTAAACTTTATTGGAGAGGATCGTCACGCATTGTATTTGAAATTGTAATTTTGATACCTCCAAAAAAAAAGGAAATCCAAGTTGTTATATATTCAATTATTCAAGGTGTTACATAATTCCTCGAAATTCCGATTTTGATATCTCGATTAAAAAAAAAAAAAAATCCGTTCACGCGACTCTTTCTAGGATAAAGCGCAGCACTGTTCAAATCTCCATGATTCGCCGCTTTTATCTCGATTGAGTAAACATTCGAGGTGTCACGTATTTTTTTTGAAATTCAGATTTCGATATCCGAGAAAAAAAAGGAAAGAAACCGAATAAAAAGTTACAATCGAAAAAATAAATATCGCGACTAGTAACGGGTAAACTTCATTGGAGAGGATCGTCACGAGTTTGTCGCGGCGTATAAAAGGGAATAAACGCCTCTTCTCTATGTGTACATAAATGATCCACGGGCACACAAACATCCATAGATTTCGCACGTAAAGTATTCCCGTGCACGCGCTTCGCTGACCCACATTTTTCCCCGTAACACGTTGTGCAAACATTGTTCGGATTCGCAGCGCGTAGAACACGCTCGCGCGCACGTACGCTCACGCAAACGCATTTGCGCTCACTTCTCTCGCGTACACTGACCTACCTTCAACCTCTCTCGACGGGGCTTTCTCGGCACCTTCCACTTCTACCTCGTCTTTGCGCTCGATTCAACGTTCTCCTCTTTTCTCTTCTACTCCTTTCTTCCCTCTCTTTTTTTTTTTTT
>JAPYZD010003817.1:0-12330 GCA_030522725.1 Ichneumoninae sp. B BG-2022a
TTCGAGAGAAAAAAGACAAAGATTACAAACACTTCTCGATGAGAAAAAATCTGAAAAAATTCTAGCATATAAAAGGTGCTGAAAAGATTGTTTGTGCATTATAATAATTTCAGAATGTTCATAACAAATTATTGAAAAAAAAATTGTGCAACAAATTACCCGGCAACCAATCTTTTTTATTACGAAAATGATTTGTTAATTTTTCTGAATACGTATGAATTTTTTCAGAATTTTCAATTAGCTTTGACTTAAAAATTTTTTTATATGGAAAAAATGTCTGAAAAAACCCAAAAATCAAAACAAACTGAAAAATCTGAAAAAATGCATACGTATTCAGAAAAATGAATGAATCATTTTCAATAAAAAAAGTTGTTTTGCCGGGTAATTTGTTAAATAATTAATTTTTTCATAAATTTGTTAATAGCATTTAGGAATTATTATTATGAAAAATGAATCTTTTCAGTGCCTTTATGCACCGCATGAATTTTTTCAGATTTTTATTCCATCGAGAAGTATTTGCAATATTCACTTTCATTTCGATAACTTATGCGAGATGAGCGGGAAGCGACATAGCTACCTTAATACGTTGATATTTTAGCACTTAAACTTTGGTCGAGATTACCTCGGTGAGATATCGTCGATGTTGACAAAGCAAGCTGCCCCGATTGCACGCTGCATCCGGCTAGCCAGTTGTACACCAAACACGGGTCGCTCTAATCCAACAAAGCCCGCAAAACCCCAAGGCATTGTGTGCGCTCCGACGGGAAAGCTGCGGAGCTCCGTGGCGAAGTAAATTCGATGAAAATGTCGAAACCGTACGGAGCAACGTGAGTCGTAGATTTCCGTTCCCTAAAGGCGACCGACGCTATTGCAGTCGCAGAAGACAGGCTAAAGTGGTCGCTTTCAATTTCCGGATCGACGATATCGACGCCGGTTAAACGCGAAAGTCGATGACGCTCGATAAAAATACTTCCGGGATTCCCGGGGGCAACTACTGCCGGCTCGTCGACCGTCCCGGCGACGAACAAGGACACGTGAAATAATAGAATCAATTCGAAACTCTCACGGAGTTTCGAAACGGGCAGGCGCGACTGCAGCGCCGCCGCGCGGCGGCTCGGCGAAGCTTAAATCACACGCTGCTCGCTGGATTTTCCCTCGTACACTTCACTTCACTATCGGCTTTCGTCCAACCTCTCCCCGCTTTTCCCCGCCTCGCCGCTATTCACTGCTCGTGAATAAATCCTCTCCAATGAGTTTTTATGCACCTCGCTTTACGTTCCGCTGGCGACGGGCATTAAAGCAATTTAGCCAAATAAATTAAAATCAAACTTCAAGTTTCGCCACCGAACGGATTCTGAAAACTGAAATAGTACTTTGCGATACGAGTGCGGTAAAGCGGACTTTATGAGAAGACTGCGAGTGAGTCGTAATCAATTCTTTTTTTTTTAATGTGGCTCACAACGTTGAACAAACCTGAGAAAAACAATTGTTACATTACGATATTTAAACAATTGACAAACATAGCAGTTCTGAGATGTGAGAAGGAGGGCAAAATTATAATTTTTTTTTAAATCTGAATTAAGTAGTAAAGAAAATGAGTGTTATCAACTTTAACAAATCGTGTTTTTAACTTTTTCAACTTCAATAACTCGTTACTTTGGAGCTCAAATATTTAGGGTTTATTATACATTACATTCCGATTGTACAGCAGAAAATCCGTCAAAAGGAATTAAATTAAATTAAAGTACAGTTTTTGGTACCGGGTCTACGGGTTTTATAAATAGGATTGTGTCGTTCATACGATAAGATAATCAAAGATTTTGCTACTGTTTTTCATCGCGTTTCGAATAACAAAAAAAAACATCTTTTTAAGGTATAGATATGGCATAATTCTGAATCGATATTTTGAATAATTAAAAATAATTAAAAAATTGTTCAACTATAGTACGATTAATGTGAATCGGATGAGCTTTAGTGTAGGCATTTACTCTTTTTGTTTCTCGTTCGTCGTGGCATCTGAATTATTCATGGAGGTCGAGAGCTTTTGCTCGACGTACAATCCTGACGTATACGTCGTGGTCTACTCTGTGGTGGATCGTCGCAGCTTGAAAATGGCAGAGGAGACACTCCTCTACCTTTGGAAAAGCGATTACATGGCCAGCCGGGGCGTCATACTCGTTGGCAACAAGGTTGATCTCGAGAGAAAACGTGAGGTTCCAACAATGGGTGAGTGAACCAACTTTCATACAATTTGTTACCTGAAAAAAAAAATTGAAAAAATTATTATCATTATTTTTTTTTAATTAAAAAAAATTGAAAAAATTATTATCATTATTTTTTTTAATTAAAAAAAATTGAAAAAATTATTATCATTATTTTTTTTAATTAATTTAAAAAATTGAAAAAATGATTATTATTATTTTTTGCTCCCCGACGAGCCGTTGTTGTTATACTCGTGCTTGTTTCGAAAAAAAGTTGGCCGAAGATTGGCGAACAGTTGCGGCTGCAAATTCATCGAAACTTCGTCGGGTCTGGCCCATCACGTGGACGAGCTGCTGGTCGGCGTGTTAGCTCAAATAAAATTGAATCCCCAGAGGGATCGGGACCAAGCGACACGACGGCGACGAAGGAAGCATCGTAGAAGAATCCTCAAACACTTGCTTGGCTTCAAGAGGAAAACCAAGAGTTGCGAAAATCTCTTCGTACTTTAAACACTGCGAGACGCAGGGACGTGGACATGAAGTGTGCTGGGACACGCTGCACGCCCTCCCGGGTTGTAGAGCATTTTTTTAATCTCAACAAAAAAAAATCTAAAAAAAAAATATTTTAATTTTACTATGTGGTTCGCAATTATTCGGGACAGTTGCGTTCCATCCGTATGAAATCGATACGGTTTTCGATGTTAGTAATTGTGATTGTTTGATTTTTTTTTCGACCTGTCGGATGTATAAAAAAAAATGTTGAAAAGGATCAACGGGATTGAGGCAAAAATTCCGCACTGCCTTTTCTCCCGTGTACGAATTAAATATACATATTATACACTTTCGAACCGGATCTACCGATTCGACGGGACCCAGTCGAAGATCGATGACAAAATCGTCATGATCTTTTGCCCACATGTCGATTAAGTTGATCACTGTGTCGACGAATAATCTGTAAGAATGTTACAATATTTCATTGCGAGAGTCTGTGCGAGTGGAGATCAAGTTGTATTATTGCACTACCCTTGGGACCCATGTGAAAACAGTATTTCTTAAGGGGGTCCGTTTGTCATGAAAAACAAATCGACTTTTTGCAAGCGAAAAATTAAATCAATTTATTATAAATTTACGTCATCCGTTACTAATGTTGCGTAACTTTGGTAAAAATGTCACTTAAAAATTTAGAATCGCAAAAAAAAAAAAAGAATTTCGAAGCACATTTTCGGGTCTTTACGATACAAATTTCGGATTTTATGAGAGAAAACGTATTGTGCAAAAAACTTCAACATATCATAGATTTTGATAATTTTTCAAACTGATGAATCACTTTTGACTTGCCTAAAAATAATAATAATAAAAATTGTGATATTAATTTTTCGCTGCTAAAATTTACGAGGACTCAGCGTACCCCCTTAATTCGTAAATTAATTTCGGCAGATGCGTACCTACGAAAAAAAACTATACCGCGTCTCCGATCTTCTTAGATCCTAAGCCCACATGTAAATAAGTCGTATATATAAATACACAACACCCGAGGATACGCGAAAAACCAATTGTCGTAATTTCAATATATCGCTCCAAAATTTTTTCCTCCGAGTAGCCGTAGCTCAATTGTACGTTTTTACGAAAACAGAAAGATACGCGAGACACGAGAGATGCGATAGTGAAAATAAAACAAACGGAAGAAAAAATGCCACGGAAGTTTGGGACGGTTGAAATGTCAAGAAAAGAAATAAATAACGATGATAAAAAATTGAAGTGTCGAGGGCTGCTTGCGTTGCTGTTTTTTGTTTGTTTTTTTTTTTCGTTTTGTTATTCATCGAGTTTTTTGTATCAATTATTCGTGATCGTCGAGATCGAGACCAGACACCTCAATCTCCCTGGCTTTTCCTCATTAACCATTGTCTCGGATTTTTTTTTTTTTTTTTTGTACTGGCACTCCCGGCCGACGATTGGAGCTCGGTGGCAGAAACGGGGAAGCCCCTCTATGTCCCTTTGCGCCCGGTCTGACGGCGTCATCGTTTCCGAAGAGGCTTTTTGTCTACCCACCACTTGACCTAGCCGCTCTCCCTCTAGTTCTCTCGTTCGTCGCGATATCTACGATCCGCAGCTTCTCGCACTTTCGTCTCTTCCTCGTCCTTCCAGCCACTCCTGGACAAGCCCCTTTCGCCGTCCACCGCTGATGGGCACGGGCACGATGGACCCTAATGAGAGTTCTCCAAACTGCTCACTCCAAAAGTTTGGAACATTTTGGCTTTGAACGGAGAAACCACTGAACGTTGTGCGGTCCAACAGAAATTTCTACCATACATACATGAATATACAAGGTACGGAAAGCTTCGAGCTTGGGAGGATTCAATTTACGAAGAACAAAGGTCCTTGTAATCTTATCATTTTTATTACCATTTTGATGAAGAAGGCATTAAATCGGTACTTCATGGTTTTGATTAATCGGGCAATTTTGAATTTCCAGTTAAGAAACTATCGCTGAAAAATTAATGTCGTTGGTGCAATTGTTTTATTCATGAATTAAAGATCTATGAACAATGACAACTTTTCCATCGAATTCTTATAATTTTTTGTATGAATGAAAACCAAAATCATTAATAATATTAATCGATTAATAAAAAATGATTATCGTTTCGATGATTAATGTACCAATTAAAAAACGACAGTGAATAATGAGTTTTCCTGTGGTGTGTTTATTAACGGCACGGTAGGTGGCACGAAATTTACTCACCGAAAAAAAAGGTAAGCACGAAACTTACTCCGAGTGTTCGACGAAGTATAATCCTTTGCGCTGTGCGCATCCAATTAGGAGGGTGGATCGCTTTCACGTTGGGCGTGCAATAATTATCCCGGTCTTCATCCGCAGTATGGACCTGTGAAAAATAATATTTACAAATTAAAAAATGATACTTTAATGAAATTCCGTCGAAAAAGCGAGAATATTTTATGCTGAGCGTTCTTCACACCCACTTGGGTAACACGGCAAAGGGTGACGGGGCGGACAGCACTTGGGCGGGGGAGGAGGCGGTGGCTGTTTTTTGTGCATCATGGGATGCGGCAGGAGACAGGGGCAGCAGGGACCGGGCGATATGGGAGCGCTGCAAGGTGGAGGAGGCCGACAGGGCGGTCGTCGCGGTAAAATTATGCAAGGCACCTCTTGAATCCTCGGGGGCAACATCACCGAGCAAGAAGGTGGAGGCGGCACGTGGGGACACTTACTGAAAATTATTTCGGATGTCACAAAGAATTTTTTTTTTCAACCCTTCGCGTACGAAAGCGTCGCGCCGAGCGCGACTACGCAGACTCCGTGACCTGAGATGTAAATATAAATTTTTAATAAAACTAGCACAGTATATATCGACGATAAAAATATAATTTCTAGACAAATGTATTTTTCTGAGTATTTTCAAAATTTCAAGAGAATTTTTTCGAATTTCGATATCAACATTTTTTTTAGATATAGCGATTTTTTCTAGCGCGCAATGTAAGCGCTGGTTGAGTGGAATATCGTACGTGAAAGGTTAATGAAAAACATATTGAAAACTTGAACTAGAAAGTTGCACTTGTGAATATCGTGAAGTCTTCAAAGAGTATTTTTGCGAATTTCGATATCATCAACATTTTTTTTAGATACAGCGATTTTTTATAGCGCGCACTGTAAGCACTCGCTGAGCGGAATATCGTACGTGAAAGGTTAATGAAAAACATATTAAAAACTTGAACTGGAAAATTGCACTTTTAAAGATGACAAAAAGATTTTGCATGAGCTGATTAAAAATTGCGAAAGCTAGCGCGCGAACAGACTTTTTTATTTTAGAAAATATCAAAATCTGATAAAATCTGACCGAATGTTTAAATCATTGCGTAAATTTGTAATAAACAGAGGCAGCCAACCGCTTTACATGCGTGCCAAATTTCAACCCGATTCATAGAGCCGTTCTTGAGTTGTAGACTATTAAATTTTACAGGCCCGACGCATCGACACACACACACACATAAATCGATCGATTCAAACAGTTTTTGTAAATGTGATTTTTCGATGTTTGAACATTCTGAACACGTATTAATGAAAATCTCGAAAACCATTTTTTCAGCAAAATAAAGCTTTCCCTATGAGGAAGTGAAAATATTGTGATGTTACGTAATTTTTTTTAATGCAATAAAAGAACTGTGTATTAACGCGTCGGCTATCAAAGGGTCAATGAATATTAATTGTGTTGACATTACAGGCAATCGATAGCGCCGATCAAATATTTCATCTCCTCCATCTCGTTCCAGCATTGCTTGCCGGGTTTACGACTGGCACTGTTGCACATCGTGAATAATTATGGAGCGGGGTCGATATATTCCTGTTTATATAGGACGACGACGCTGCGATGCAATAACGTTGGTTTGGCTCCGGCCACCGAAATACACCCCAGCGCAAATTGCGTTATCCCTGCGAAATTTCGTTGTCGACCACGAGTGTGCGCGCGCGCGCTTGGATACGTAGAAGGCTAATCCTGTTGGCTCAACGACAAATTTTGTGCAAATTGTCTGGTCCAAAACGTTTACGGAGAGATATTGCGTGTAATAACTCCCTCGTGCACACAGACGATAGCCCTGAAATTAACAGCGCTCGGAGACACACAATGATGTTGGCCACGAATCTGTAAATCGAAAATTAATTCGGATTAGAAAACAATTGAACGGACGAGAAATTTGACCTAGCGAAGTGCTGACATACCGATAAAATAGATACAGTTAATTTGTATAATATGTATAAAAATATAAATATATAAGTTTATTTGTACATTTGTATAATATCAAGAAAATACATTACCATGACAATATCCGGTTCGGCGAGCGCGTATAAAAAACTGATGCTCCGAATCGCCGGGGCTCTTCCGAAAAAGTTACGACCAGCCTTCTTACACCCGGCAGGTACAACCGCTTTTGGCGTTTACTTTTTACTGTGAAATTCGAATAGGCACCGAAAGTGAAATAAATATGAGAAAATAAAAAAAATCATAGATGTAAAATAAATAAATTTTACAAGCAGAATAGTCGGATTTTTTAGGGCCTACGACTGTGTTCTTCTGGGCGCCGACATTCAAATGGGGCCTCGTGCTGGCCGGGATCGGCGACATAAATCGTCCGCCGGAAAGTATATCCATCGGTCAAACTGCGAGCCTCATGTGCACCGGCGCAGTCTGGTCGAGGTTCAGTCTACTGCCAAATAACAGAACGACCCGATCAGTATCTCTCGATTGGAGTTACGCAATTTCGCTATTCGACTATATATTTGCGAATTTTTCGTTCAGGTATTCCGTGGTGATTATACCGAAAAACTGGAATCTGTTCGGCGTCAACGCCTTCGTTTTCCTGACTTCCGGTTACAACTTCGTGAGAGCCGCCATCAATCGATCGTCTCAAGAGGAATAACAGATTCTTGTGATAATTCGATCATAGAAACGTTAAAGTGGACGTATTTGCAATATTGAGTAGGAATGTTTATAAAAAAAGATAGTTTTTATTTAATACGTCGATCTACTTCACAGTTACACTGACGATTCGTATATCGTCGTAAGGCTTGTCGGTCTTAGGATTCGTCTTCACTTGGCTTATGTTCTGTACCACTTCCATACCTTTAACGACTCTCCCGAATACCGTGTGCTTGTTGTCCAACCAAGGCTGTAAATAAGGAAACGTTCTATTTAATCGTAAGTCCCTTTAAAAAAACTGCTGACAATTAAACGAGTAGCAACAGAGCTGGCGCTAGCAAAGTGCCAAAAAAATATTTCAAGTACAAAGTACAAAGTATCAAGTACTTTTTGTACATGAAGTATTTCTCAACTTCTTTCTGCAATTAGCTACAATTTTATGAACAAAAATAAGTTAATGTTAAGTGTTATCTAGGCTAAAAAAGGTGCAGTCATTTGCACATGGCTATCTCATTAAAAAAAAATGCTAACTGAAATTATTGTAATTAGTCATTTTGAGACCATTTTTTAAATCATTTCCCTTTTTTCATTTAAAAAATGCATAGACATTTTTATATAAAAAACGGAAAGGCCCCTTCTAACATTTTTAATAGAATTTTGTACAAATAAATAAAAAATATAAATTCTCGTTAAAATTATACTAATAAAAAAAGTTCAAACCGATAATGATACATTAATACAAAAAGGATTTTATGTTACCCATCGAGTATCCCTAATGCGAGCGTGTACTCCAAAAGTACTTATATCGTAAAAAAGTACCTGAAGTACTAAAAAGTACTTGTGTACTTCAAGTCCGTACTTGCACTAACAACCAAATACCCGGTGTCTCAAGTATTGCTCAGCTCTGACTAGCATTAATTACCGTAGGCGTTAACGTGATGAAGAATTGGCTTCCGTTCGTGTTGGCTCCGGCGTTGGCCATGCTCATGGTGTAGGGTCTGTCGTGTTTGAGATGCGGTCGAAATTCGTCCTCGAATTCACCGCCCCATATGCTCTCGCCGCCGGTTCCCGTGCCAGTCGGATCGCCGGTCTGTATCATGAAACCCTTGATGACCCGATGAAAGATGTGACTGTTGTAATAACCGTCCTTAGCGTGCACGCAAAAATTCTCGACGGTCCTCGGAACGTCTTTGCCGAAGAGCGAGACGTGAATGTCGCCGAGGGCGGTGTGCAATATCGCTGTGTCGAAGATCTTCTGCATGTTCGTCGCCTCCGTCGACGATATTATGTCCTCCTTGGACGGCTTCTCGTTGAAGACGTCGCGGTCGCACTCCGTGCTCTTCGTGTCCTCGGGCTCGCGTCTCGTGAACATGTAGAAACGATTTTTCTTGTGTGCCGTGCAGAACAACGTCGGATCGGGCTTGTTAAGCTCCATCGTCGGATTTTCCGAAGCCTCCATTTCGACGGTCACTGCCGCTGCCTTTTTTGCTTTCCCCTGGAATTTTAGATATTGAAAGGCCAAAATTGTTACCCGTCACTGGAAACTCGTATTATTCACGTTTCACTTCCGTTGACCGAAAAATTGCGGGAAACGGTCGGTAAAATTGAAAAGTGAGCAATACCTGAAATAATGCTAGCTGCATCGGTCGAAAATTTTCGGGTTTTCCCATAATACGGATGCAACGGTTCGTGTACAAATTCACGAGTTTCATCCCGAGCATCGTGCTGTAGATTATGAAGTAGCCGGATTCGTCGAACAGGATGTTGCCCAGATTCGTCTCCGCTTTGTCGAGCTCTCTTTCCACGGCCATTCTGGAAACAATAATTTTTTTCATCAACATTGAAAAGTAAATTTGTAAATAAAAATTGAAAAGTAAATTTGTAAATAAAAATTGAAAAGTAAATTTGTAAATGAAAATTGAAAAGTAAGTTTAAAAATAAAAATTGAAAAGGATGTATCACATTTCTCTAGACGGGTATAAAAGACGCTCTTCTCATTCCGTTCGGTAACGTCGCGTAAACAAATTCGCAACGCACCTTCGTCCGAATTCCATGTTCGGCAGCTGCTGCGTCATCTGCTGGAGTTCCGTGAATCTCTGCAGCGTCTCGTCAAAAACTCTGTACAATTTGCCGGTGAGAAAGTTGAACACGCGAACTTTTCGATCGCCGCTGAGGGAGGCGAATCTTTTGCCGTCGGGCGACACAGCCAGTCCGCACGGGTACGTCTTGTTCTTCGCAAACTCGAACAGATCAGTGTCGAGCTTCGATTCGAACGGCACGCACTTTGGAAATTTGTACTCTGTTTTTGGTCCCGTCCAGTATTCCAGGATTCCCGCCTTGTCCACGGAAATGCAGGTCTCGAACTTCGGATTGTACTGAAAGACGATCGAACATTAACTTATTTTTGTTCCTAACATTTTTCGATCACATATACATTTTTAAACAAACTTAAATTTTCGGGTAAATAAAAAATTCAAGGACATTAGGTGAAATTCAGAGACATTCCAGGGCTTTTTCCAAGATCTGGTGAAATTCATGGATAATTCCAAGGACTTCAAGGACCGCCGGACACCATGGATCAAACTAATTGACGAATTATTCGTTTTTTTATCGTCGATCTCACCTTCATAACGACTACCGGTTTTCTGTGAAGTTTCTCGAACACGTGCAAAGCACGTTCAGTTCCTTGTCCGTCGTACACAGAAATTCTCGGCGTATCCTGGTCGGAAATCGCCACGGCGGAGATTGCATCGCCGGGCGAATAAACCCACTCGACGACGAGAGGCACGAATTCGAGTTTCATCATGTTAATCATATCTGCAACGAGTCAACAGTTCGGTAAATTAAATCCCACCAAAACAAATTACATATTTATAATTAATGTTTACAGATTTCGGTTTTTCTATGTGTAGATTTTATGAAGAAAATTTTACGAATAGCCGAACACTCACCAAAATTAATAACGTCAAAAACTTTCATAGTTTTGTCGAGACTGACTGTGGCGGCGTAACGTCCGTCGCAACTCGCCGCCATCGAGTGCACAGCCATCAGATGAGCTCTAAAGTGTTTCACAAACTCTATGAGCTCCTCCTGCTTCTTCCAAAACTTTACGTGACCATCGCAGCTGGCCGTTATTACGAAGTTCGTTCTGCAATTCAGTAAATGCTCAAATCTTGATTTTTTTTGGTCGTTGCAAAAACGGCTTTTTTCCTAAGTAATAAAAACCGCTGAAATCTTTATTTTTTATTTATTTTGTGCTAAACCACATTTTTCATGAGTAATATGCTAATGTGATCCTGTTGTGATATCAGATATATATATATAGTTAAAATATTTTTGAAGCAGATTATATAAGTTAATAACTTTCTTTCTGTAAATATGAATAATAATAATAATAATAATAATAACTATTTTTTTTTTCAAAAAATTTTTTTTTTTTCACAAGAAATAAAAAAGCGTGGAAATCCAAATTAGACACTAACTTTGTTACCACGATGTGAGTTATGACGTCTCTATGCATGTACGATTTCTCGTAGCACTCGCAGACCGGCAAATTGTCAATGTAGGCTTGCTCGTACTCCAAAACTGCAAAATGACAATGGAACGCACAATGCATCAATTCACCTCCATATGATTATGAATTTATCGATAATACTCAATGATGAACATCCCCAGACCTTGAAAATCTACCCATAGTCATTGACTTACCGTTAGAGCTCCGTAAGTTTCATTAAAACACGGCAAACGTGAAATGGCAGAGCCAAGAAGAATGCAAAAGTATGTGAAAATTTTGATGAACCAAAAAAAAATGAACACCTTCCAGTAATTGATTAAGATGTTGATTATAAAATTTTTCATTGTGTACATCGTCGATGGTAAACAAAAGATCGGTTCGTAACTGGACAGTGCGAATTGCCCGCACAAATGTGAAATCGCAACGAAACTTTGCGACATTGATGATCGACGAAATGTTTATCGAAACGTTTATCGACGAAATTTATCCAGCTGGATACATCGAAAACGGTAAACAGTGTAAGATAAACATTGCGGAGTGATCGATTGAGGTTAGGACGAGTACCTTTCTGTTTCTTGGCGGGCGTAGCCTCGGAGGGTAGCGGGCCGACCCATTCCTCGTCACTCTCGTTATCCTCCTTCGATCTTTTCTTGTCCGACATAACAATATATTTTAAATATTTACAATCGAGGGGTAAAATTACGTCGTAACGAAGATAGGTTAGGAAACAGAGCTAAAACTCGAAAGGCAATCTGTCGAAAACTGCCTTACTGGCCGAATTCGAGCGCGTACAGTGTCAGCGAATATAGAGATTCGAATATAGACATTATAGAATGTCTATATTCGTTGACGGTGTGGTGAACGTTTATTGATCACTCAAGTATGATAAACCTACAACAAACTTATGCACAGTCTTCGATAAATTGCTCCCTCAATTAACGAACAAGAAGTATCGAACAATCATTGCAAAGTGGTCGATTGAGATCAGAACAAGTGCCTTTCTGTTTCTGTGCGCGCGCAGCCTCGAAGGATAACTGACCAACCCATTCCTCGTCGCTCCCGTTATCCTCCTTCGATCTTTTGTGGTCCGACGTAACAATTATCAAAGCAATGGATATTTGCTTCAAAGCGTTTTTTGTTTTAAGTATTTATAATGTAGCCGTAAAAAACCTTGCAGCGAAGA
>JAPYZD010003818.1:0-12329 GCA_030522725.1 Ichneumoninae sp. B BG-2022a
TGCTCTTTTCTTTCCCATGTTTTACGGCGTACAACGTGGCTCTTCGGCACCAAGAAGAAGAATGAAGTCAACGCCCTCGATGGTGGCGACATAGACGGCAGGCTAAAAACTTTTATTTTTAGGTTTGAAATTGTGGCACATCGGCATAGAGTAGGGGTACTACGATTATGATCTTGAAGGAAGAGGCGCGAAATACAATTAGTGTTTTGTGGGTAAGATTTATTGCTATCGTCCCCATTGAGATGCGGCAAATTATGAACGTCCCATGACCGTCAATTTGCCCATCAGATTAAAAATAACCGATTTATTTGTGACCGATTTTTTAATTTGCCGCCGCTTTTAACTATCGATAATTGAATCATGTCGTACTCGCTATAATAAATCGCAAATCGGTATACACTGCACATGGTAAGTGATAAAATATGTTTTTTTCATATACGTGTTAAAGATTGACTAAACTTATCTTACTAGACTACCAAATTAATTAATATATACGTATTACAAGGGTACTTAATCAAAAGAAAGCATACACACATGCATACACGTTTGTACAAAACGCGAACCAGTGTCATGCACAAAAAGTTACTAACAAATAAAGACTGATATAGATATATCAGTTAGATATCAGATATCATATAGAGACTTCATAAAGAAGAGATGGCTGCATTAAAAACACGTGATACATAGTTTGTAATTAAAAAAATACAAACAAACTAAGTTTCTTTTTAATTCATTATATTCACATGAGTGCGTGTTTTTATAACAAATTGCGAATTCTATCGTTTCCTTATTCTTATATATTTATTGACGGTCATGTGTGACCGTCAACTGATAGTGACGCGCAATTTCCATATAGAAAAATGGTTTTAAAAAATGACGTCAATTGACGTTCGTTTTTGGTCAATTGACGGTTCGAAAAAATGACCGTCATTTTGCATCACTAGCCCCATGCGCGCGTAGTGGGGATGCCGTAGTGGGGATGCCGTAGTGGGGATGCCATAGTGGTGATGCGATAGTGGGGATGCCGACTGGCGAGCTATATAAGACCGTACGCGACACTCGATAATCACTCTTTCTCGACGTCAGAAAGGTTATGTGTCCTCCTTATCCCAATAAAGTCCGGGCAGCTGGCGATGATGTAAGCATAACTCGCGCACTATCCTTGAGAGATCAGGTGTAGGGCTGTACAGTTTAGCCGTCTTGGCCGCTTAAAAAATCTTATCCGGCTAATGGACATTATAGTTTGGCCGGCTAAGCCGTCTTAGCTGGCTAAGATGAGTTGGCCGGCTAAAAATTAGCCTCGGCTTAGCCGGCTAAGACGGCTTAGCCGGCTAAAAATTAGCCGCGGCTTCGCCGGCTATTATTTTCTATTGAGAGTACAAGGCAACTGATGAAATAAATCAGACATTTATCGTCAACTTTTCGTGAACTTATCGTCATTAAGGACTGCGACGATAGCAGGTCGTTGCTCTGTCAAGCGTTCGCTGTATCGAAGCATGCTCTGGAAGTTCGAGATTGCGTTGATACTGTTTGAGCCCTGTAGTTGCAATCGTCGAGTGCTTAAAATGACTAACAATAGCGCTAGCATTTGACAAGATGATGTTGATGGTTACGTCTTTGATAGCAACAATCTTATTTTGTAAGTTCCAATTCGAAACTACGCGACCGAGGTGATCTCTCAGATTTTATTCATATTCAATGAATCCAACGTGTGACTTTTTATTTGCTAATCTGAAGAAATAGCATGGAGTGTAACTGTCACAAACGACGTTGTGGTGCGCGAGGTCCATGGGTCAGTCGTTAACGCAACTGCTTCGTATTTCTGAACGTTCTCTACGATTCTTTTTTTGTAGCTTATGAACGTCTTTAATACGTGTATAGATTGCAGTTTGGCTAGCCATCGTGTACTGTGGCGCGAAATACCGTATGAGCATGTTGAAACCTCTTTCGACCAAAGATATTGGCAACATGTCCATAGCGATGCAAGTTGCGATACAGTGAGATTCGATTGTAACGAATCTCACTGTATATAAGTTGCGTTTTGTAATTCCTTCGCTTTTCTACAATTGGAAATCATAAAAAAAGTAAGCTCGTGGAAGGTAATAATTAGGTGTGTATGTAATTTGCACATTGCTTCGTCATTTACTATATCCTTTATATGACCTTTCTGTCTAAGGAAGTTCGCTGGATAATTTTGCCTTTGACATAGAAGCCAAATATGATAAAGCAATGTACAAATTTTATTCGAATCAGAGCTGAGCAGTAGATGAAGTATTTTTTATACTTGTTTGAACTACCTCAAGTGGATTTATTTTTTTTATTCCATTTAAAAAAAGCGAAGGATTCTTTCCGTTTTTTTAATTTAAAAAGAATATGTTTATACATTTTTTATTTTTTATGAAATATTTTATGGATTTTTTTACGAAAAAAGTTAAGAATAGATTAAAAATAGCCTCAAAACGAAAAATTACGAAAATTTCAGTTAGCGTTTTTTAACAATAAATTTTGCGGTAAATCTAGACCGTTTAAATTTCATGAAATGTAAACATTTTTCATTGTACCGAAAAAAGGTGCAAAGTACATTTGCACATAGCTTCCTCATTCATTACAATTTCGCGCATCGCCTCCTTTACGAGGAAGCCAAAATCGATCGACGAAGTTTCTGATAGAGAAAGCTACACGCAAAACTACACGCTACACTAGCTCTACAGATCCGCGTTCGGCTTTTCGAAATTATATTAATAATATAGAAGTAATAAATGGAGATCAACACGGCACCACGTGCGGGGGAACGCGCGCGCCGCATACGTCTGGAAAACATAACCGAGTGCAACATCGAGTTCACGAGTAAAAGAAAATACGAGTCACCAGATTTTGCAAATTTAGCCGGCTAAGCCGCGGCTAATTTTTAGCCGGCTAAGCCGAAGCTAATTTTTAGCCGGCCAAACCATCTTAGCGGGCTAAGACGGCTTAGCCGGCTAAGACAGTTTAGCCGGCCAAACGATAATGTCCATTAGCCGGACAAGATTTTTTAGCCGGCTAAGACGGCTCAACTGTACAGTCTTAATCAGGTGCAACCGACGGTGTCGCCGACCATCTTGGTTTTCTCTTCCCCGTACGTTGGGAGTGATAGACCGGTAGCCCGACGGAACCTATCCGGAAACGAGTAGCGCTAAAGCACGGTATCGCTCTACCCCGATCTCGTGGAAGCTGAAGTCGAAGTTGAGGACCCGACCAGAGGGCCGCACATGAAAAATTGTGAATACGATTTTATCTGTTTCCCGTGGATATACCAATAGATGATCCGGAACGAATACAATACGATTATCAATGAAAAATCGAATGGCGTGTGAAAGAATGTCCGACTAATCTAAAAATTATGGAAAAGTTACATATTCATAAATTTCATAGTCGTCGGGAAATTATAACGACAGGTTTATTTTAAGGGTGTAAATTCAGCGGCCACTGGTACTTTTTCCTTTGTTTCTTTTAAAACGTATTGTGTTTTCGCACGGGACAGACCTACGGACAAACAGACACAAATGAGAAAATATTTTGTCTTGCATTCCAAACCATCTTTCTGGACCATAATATGATAACCGATTTTTTGCGATTACAATACTTTCTGTGGGATTACTTCATATGGTACGAGGAAGAAAAAAATATAAAGCGATTTTGAATGATAAAAAAAGAAGACGCGGTCGCGCAGATGAATGTTATCTGTAAATTGTTTATTAATATTTTTGTTAACCTGCTGTTCGGTGACGCAAGCAAATTGTTTAAACAAACACGTAAATGGCTAATGGGGTAATTTTCAACAAACGCATTAGTTGGTCTAACGAATTAGCTAATTTATCTAATAAATTAGTTCGTTTAATGAATTACCTAATCCAACAACTAGTTAATCTAACGAACACCAAACTAACCAATATATAAGAGTTGACCTAATCAATTGGTCTGGTCTGGCGCTCAGCGTACTAAGACAATTGATTCGATCAACTATGATTTTTTGATCGTCCAACTAATTCGCCTTTTCCGTCTAGATGATCAACATACCGAAACTCCAATCCATTATCACGTTTTCAAAAAATAACGATTGAATCTTTCGAGAAGCTAATAGGGTAAACCAGCCAATGGATGGACAGGGCCAGTGAATGGTCACTTTCCCTAAGAGCGCGGGTATAAAAAACGTCTATTCACTGGCGTTTTCGTCTGCTCAACTGTCCATTCATTGGCCGGTTTACCCTACCGGCAATAAAGTTATCTGTCCGCTCCCAACGTCGATGCCCGTGAACTTACTAATTGACGTCAAGACCTTGCCACGTCTCTTGATATCGATGACCTAATTCCATTAGGGCATATCGAATGTCTAAAAGCATAGCTTGTTCACCCTATTGGCATTAGGGCATCGATACGAAGTTGCTACGAATATCAACGTCCATTCAACGAAATAATATTAGTCCAAGCATTGACAATGTTTGAAAATATAGCGTTACATTAAATTCAAAATAATCCAGAATCAACTGCTGACAAGCGCAATGGACCGGTAGAAGGTAAAAGCATTCAACGAATTCAAGGACATATTGCAACTGTTCGAGGCAAGGTCGACTCGTTTCCAGGTCTCGTGGATGGAGTTTTGCTTACAGAATCGCTGCCCGAACAAGATCGATAATAAAGGTAAATTGGAAGCTTTGGTAGGGTTGAATTAGAGCCAACCGAGGCGTACCCGCCATTTCTCAGGGCATACTAATACTGCTACTATCGCAGTTGTCAGTATACTTACACTATTATTTCTGCTTGTACTACGACGACCGTATATTGCCACCGCTCGTAATGACGACAGTTCGTCAACTAATAACATAAGCTAACAGACACAGGCTCGATTCACAATTATTTGCGACGATTTTTTCTCAACTTCTTGATTGCGACCAACCCTTGTAATCATCAAAAGTTTGTCATCAATGAACTACAAAAAAAGACAATACTATTCTGCATTTTACGGATGTGTGTATGTTTGTACGTCTCGCATCCGCTTAGCTTGAACTGATGAAAAAAGAGAATGACTCATAAGTGAGTAAACCAAGATCCAGAAGAAATCAAAATGGTACGGTAAGTACTCGAAATTTATTTTCTGTTAAAAAAAAGTGCACCGAAACAATCTTTTAAAAAATAATCTGATATAATAAGGAAAATCATAGAATAGTGTCGTTTTAATCGTGTCCTGCGGCAAGCCCCTTAAGGTCACTGAACCCAATACATACAAAGGCCGACTGGCAAACAAAATGCCGCACTTAGAATATAAAAAAATTTTAAAGGACTGAAAATAACTAGCGGATATGTTGGCTCTATGCGAGTGGCTGTGTGTATATGTGTGTCTATGTTTACCTGCGTGTATCCGAGAGTATCTGTGAGTTTAGCAACTCCGGGACTTCAGCAACTCCGGGACTTTAGCATCTGCGGGACTTTAGCAACTCCGGGACTTTAGCAACTCCGGGACTTTAGACACTCCGGGACTTTAGACGGGACAAACAAACAAACAAACAAACAAAACAAATCCACAGTTTTCCCAAATATATATAAGTATCAGTACATCAGTACATCAGTTCTGAAGGTGGATGAATTTTCCTTTAAAGATAAATTCGACATAACAATTTTTTACTCCGACAATAATTATATTCTTTAATCTTATATATATTTTCTGCCGAAGCTCCCATACGCGGAGGCACACCGAATAAAGTATAAAAATTAAAAGTTTCAGCTTGAGATGCAGATTTGTTGATCACCCAGTTATATATAGGTAATGAAAAGTAAGTACGATGAACACAGTGTGGGGCAACGAGAGCCGTTTCCCTCTTTATTTTGTTGGCACGCTGGCGTTGCCTAGTTTGTTGGCATCGATTCAGCTCAATGCCGACGGAACTATTCAATGCATTGCAATTTTTACTTCACAGCATATCGCAGTTCAAAGGTAAACAAATTTACATAGAATATACTCCCGTTTTGTATACAAATCACGGTACTTTTGTACATGCCTTTATTCTAATGGTCTATAGAAAATCATAAATCCGTGTATGCGTAAATCTGATAAATGGACCTATCGGCAGCAGTAGAATGTCTCGTAAATTCCAGATACGTACTACATATACATTACACATTCATTTTCTGCAATTCTAATAAATTGGTTGGATTTTTATGATTTGCAATTTGTCGTGCGAATTAAAAAAGTTGAATTGTGAGACCACTAAAGTAAACGCCCCTATTAGTGGCAGCTTAAGAATTGAGCCACAGAAAACACAAAATATACACACAAATATACGTATCGGATAATTAAAATAGAATTTATCGGAGAGAGGACACTTTTAGCTAAAGAAAAACCTAGCATTGTCACTAATTATCTATTTTTCTTTGGACGATATGATTAAAAGAATAAATATATGTCGTTGCTCCTATTAGTGGCACGTCAATACTGAATTGCACCCATTAGTGGCCGCATTTTGTACCTGTTAGTGGGACCGTCAACACTGACTTGCACCCATTAGTAGCCGCTTGTTGTACCTATTTGTGGCTACAGCGTGTCTTTACCGCGTATCGAGTCAAGAGATTTCTTGAATTATAGACGATTGTTTACAACACAAGCTTGTCTCAGTTTTATCGTCATAATAAAAATAAAAAAGCAACAAGTAAATTGTTTGTCACATTCGGTCTTCTTTAAATATTGTTTTTCATTGTTTGTCTTTTTTTTTAAACCTATGCCCACAATAGCTCCCAGTCGGCCCCTAATAAGAGCTATTACCTTTCTTGTGTTTCTAATCCGGGACACCAGATATTTCGGATAAATAATAATTCCAAAATATTTTTCAATCATCAATATCGTATTCGAGGTTCGCGTGAATGTAATGGTGAAATTTGTATGCGTTTCATAAATTATTCCGTATAATGCGATAATTTAGAAAATGACGGAGTTCGTAACTGACCTATTAATGGTCCGCTTCTTCTCACAGTGAAGGCGAAGAGTCGGATGGAAAATAGTACTTTGCGATACTAGTACGGAAAAGCGATCTTTCGATAAAGGCTGTGAAGTTGGCTGCACGAGCCGGATCGAGAGCTACGACCGCACGAGGCGAAGCCGAGTGACGTTTGTAGTTCGAGAGGAGGCTTTCCAACCGCCGTCGGGAAACCGCTTTTTCGTACAAGTATCGCATACTACTTTTTGTAACAAGTGCACGAAAATTCCTGCTTTTCGTGCCTGTAAAGTGTGTTCCGAAAAATAACTACAGTGACAGATAAGTCAGCGCGAAAAGTAACTAGAGGTTTAAAAAAGTGTGCGCAAAAGTATCTAGAGTGTGAAAAAAGTGTTCGCAAAAGTAGCCAGAGTGTGAAAAACGTGTGCGAAAAGGAATTGGCGTGTGAAAAAAAGTGTGCGGAAAACAACCTGGCGTGTAAAAATAGTATCCACAGTTTTCGATGGCGCCAGTGTTTTTCGTGCATCCTCTGCTAGAAAGCGCCACTTTCGACATACTTTACAGGCGCGAAAAGCGGGACTTTTCGTGCACGTGTTACAAAAACTTATTTCTATTCCTCACATCGATGATTTAGAACTTTTAGACTGCTATAGGAGACAAAAGAAATACCAAGGACAATTTTTGTTATTAAATACTTGCTGAAGTTTGTTGTTGCTGAAGTGTCCAAATACCTTGTTATAAGGCATAACATTGTAAACCTGCCACTAATAGGAGCATTTACCTTACAGTTGGAGTGCCTAATTATCCCATAATATTGTGCTCTTACAAAAACTTTTTTCCCAACAGTAACAATCGATGTCAAGCTCTAAAAAGTTATGAAATAATTTATATTTACCGTAAAAATTGTTCATGTTATTTATTTCTTGTTTTGGGATAATTGAGGTGGTTTCATATGTTGGCGAACTCATAAGATAAATACAGTTTTTTGATAAAATATAATAGTACATTACTGCACGAGGGCGAAAAACGTTTTTCTAACGAGTGTGAGTTTGCAGCACGAGCCGAAGGCGAGCGCTGTAATTACACGAGTTAGAAAAAGTGTTTCGCACGAGGGATGTACGAAATTTTTCATCACAATGGCGGTTTTACGCACGCGAAGCGGGCGGAAAAGTGGCCATTTCCGCACCGAATAATGAAAATGTCAATAATAATCGTAATACAGAACGATCATCGTCGTCACTACTTTCCTTCGCCTTTAAATGCTTGAGGTACCTGCACTCCGTTCCTTTCGCCCAAAGCAGCGTTTTCTTATCACTCGCCTATATAAACATTTACGCAACAAATACATATAGATATAGACAAAGAACAAATGAACCGAACTTTTTCCAGCATAACTGTATTTTGAAAAAAATCATACATACGAGCCAAGTAATATCAAGAGATGCAATGGCGTCTCAGCGTCAAGTATTTAAAAAACGATTTTTTTGAAGCGAGGTGTTGCCGTGTACACTCTAAAAATAAGCGTGTTGTTTCAATACGTTTTAGGGGTGTAATCGTGTAGTCGCTTTTCACACGGCTCAAGGTGTGTTGATTCTCAACACATGTCATAGTGTGCACATTTTACTCGCTTTGCGTGCATTGTTTCAACACGCTTTAACCGCATTCACGCATGTCGTTACTTTTAACACGATTGTAGGTGTGTTCACCTCCCCCTTCCACCAACGCATGTTGACAATTGATACCGTAGTGCGTGGGTGTCGAAAAGAAATGAGACTGCACTAACTACGAATCACCTTACAAATTAATCACAATGATTCACCTTCTATCTCAATCTCATCATCTCTGTCCACATCTGGGGTATTTGCTGCTTCGTCGTTAATATCGACGTGAGGATGCTTTTCTAAACACATGCTGTTTGAAAGACTTCTAATTTATAAACGTGACGCCACATTCATATTCGTTGCACTGCCCTTTAAATGACGCATCAAATCGATGATGTTGGACAACCTGTTTCAATAGCCCATTATCAAACGCAGCCTCAAAATAGCACATAAGGCACTTGAAAATATCGGGTGGCCTGTCCATGATCGTGCTGTGCGATATACAAATCCGCCATATTGCGACTGAATCAAACGCATATGCAAGTGTGTTGATTTCCTAGTGTTTTCTTTTATACAGCGTGTAGTTATGTTATTGAGTGATTGAGTGAATTGTTATGGAGTGATTTGAATCTTGTGGCACGGAGTTCTTAGGGGGCTTAGGCCTTAGATCACGCAATAAACGGATCTATCTATCTATTTAGTATACCTAGCGTGTGCCGGTACACCAACTGAGTTGTTCAGCCATAAGCGCGTTGAAGCAACACACATAACGTGCATTCCGATAAGCGTTCTATAGCAAAACACTAAGCGTGTATTGTACAGGGACCCTGGCATACTCGAGCGACCGAAGAAGCGACCCTAAAAGCGACGATTGTTATGTTCCAAAAATTAACCACACTAACGACCGCCGAAGCAACCGCTCTGGCGACACATTATTTTCCATGTTTCGGCAGTGAGGTCGTTTGTTTGATTGGCGACCAAATAAACGACCGCAATAGCAACCGTCTAGGAAAAGGGCGGTTGCTTTTACGGTCGTTTGTTCGGTCGACAATCAAAGAAGTGACTTTACTGCTGAAATTCGGCAAAAGAATGTCGCCAGAGCGGTTGCTTCGGCGGTCGTTAGTGTGGTTAATTTTTGGAACATAACAATCGTCGCTTTTAGGGTCGCTTCTTCGGTCGCTGTTCACGGTCGGCTGGTTTGCTAGGGGAATCCAGGAAAGATGCAGTGCAAGCGTGTTGCTTCAACACGCAAGCCGACCAACACGTATTTTATTAGTGCATTTGGTTGGCGCAGTACATGTAATATGTGTGTTGTGAGTTGTTTCGACACACTTGACAACACTTATGTTTTTAGAGTGTAGTTATAATACTCCAATATGCCGGTAGTGGAATCTTGCAATTGATGATACTTGAACACGAAGCATCAGAATTTTGAAGACACTTTCATAATGTAATTGGGATATAAGCGTGCCAACGCGGCTACTTACGATCACAAGTGATTGACAGACGAAACGTGAAATTTTTAAACCGGGTTGAATCGAGACGGCGTCACTTCTGGTCGAAACAGAGGAATAAAAAAAAATTATATATTCTGCAGATTTTCGACAAAAAGTTATTTTTATTACTAAATTTAGACCAAATCTAAATTCATATTTTAGATACGAGTCTAGGCAACGATTGAAAACGGGCAACAGGGCAGGCGTACGCGTAATGGTGGACTGAGAAATGGGTTAGTTTAGAAACGACATGGAGAAAAACGATATTTTTACTTTGATAAAATAAGTTGCGCTCGTTGAAAATTAATTGTTGCTATAACGCAAATATTTGCTGTCAACCTAATAACCTAATGCGTAGGTACTCTTGCCTGTTAAATTCTTCATCTAAATGCTTTCATCCAATAAACAATGAATTTAGATTTTGTTGAAATTTTGAAACGAAAATAACTTTTTTCTGTTTTAATGTTTTTGTGGATGTCCAAGGGCAAAAAGCTGTATGTACGATTTTTTACGCTTCCCGTTTTTGTACTAATTCCAGAAGGCCGTAACTGGGCTCATAAGCCTTGCGGCATTTAGTCACGCGACACACTATATCAGAACAAATCAAAATAATTGAGAATTATACCTAGAAATATTTAGCCCGGCTCCGATTTTTACGTTTCATGCAATTGAAAGAAACTTGAAGTAATGAAAAAGAACTTTACGTGGAGTTTACTTCAAGCACTTCTGGTACTTTAAATACAGTACTTAAAGTAGGGGAAACCGGGGCAAAACAGAAACGCTAAGCAATAAACCTGGTACAATGATACCGAAAGCATAGATCCATTGTTTTTCACACCAAAATTGTATTGGCACTGGTTTTGAAAGGATATTAAAAAAACCTTCTGGGGCAAAATGGGGTACATGTCCCCATTTTGCCCCATGTTCCTGTTTTGCCCCGGCTTCCCCTACATATGTACTTTGAGTGCTTGGAAAAATGGCAGTACTTAAAGTACACCTGTACTTAAGGTTTCGGAATTAAAGTACCAAATAAGTACCATGTACTTTAAGTACCACCTAACTCTGGTATTTAGTAACTAAATGAATAAATAAATAGTCATGAAAATTGAATATGTAATTCGAAAATTTAAATCGCCAGATTAATTATTCAGACGCTTAACGTATAATTTTCAGTGCCAGGGGAGCCGTAAAAGAGATCTCGATACGGCGTTTTGCATGCATGCTGGCAGCTTCGCGCTTTCGACCAGGGGCAGAGAAGACGAGGCTAGCAATATCTTTGCACTGATTTGGTTGCGTAAACGTGGTAAGTCAAACATTGAGGATATCTCGTATATAGGAAGTATCCGTCACGTCTTTGCTTCTCTCGTTCACTCTCCTCTAACTCGTGTAGGTTCATCGGGGCCTTAGCAATCAGTGAGGCCACTGGGCTGGCTTTCCTCCACGATTAGCCGATATTTACACACCTTAGACCAAATTGTAGCGGACAGTAGCAAGAGCTCCGGCAGAGTCGGAAGCATCAGTCTGCTCGCACGATTCCCACACCCGCGCGCTCTCACTTCATACCATAACGATTCAAGCTCTAATTGGCTGCGTCGAATTTTCGGAGTTTCCAGTGAGCATGGCTAAAACTGTTTCCGGGAATTGCAATACACTTGGTGAAGGGCGGCTAGTCAAGTGGCATTAGCTTTGCATTTCTTGAAATCGTGCTCGTATAGTAAATCTAATGTTTACACTAACTTTATCGTAATGTCAAGTCTACGGTATGTCTTCGTAGCAAACTGTGAAAATTTCAACATTTCGGCCCCCAGCCATTTTCACAGTTTGTGAATGGGCGGCGAAATTTTGAATGCCCAAAATGAAGCCCGGGCGATATTTTGAAATTTCACCGTTGCGAATATTAAAATATCGAAAAATGACTAGATGGAAAATTATTTTTTCGACTCATTATTAAGTCGAGTAACCGTTTCACCGAGAGATTATTATTTCTGGCGCTTGTTTTAAATTCAAGAACGCATTTTCAGAAGTTGTAGGTCAACATTTTGAACGACCAGATTTAGGAAGACTGGAATGTTGAAGTTTAAAACGGAGACAAGCTAATATTTTTAATAGGCCACATATCTGTCGCGAGGATGTCGAGAATACAAATTTTGAATGATAAACATTTGGATACGCGAAATGGCGAGAGTCGAAATGGCGAGAGTCGAAATGGCGAGAGTCGAAATGGCGAGAGTCGAAATGGCGAGAGTCGAAATGGCGAGAGTCGAAATGGC
>JAPYZD010003819.1:0-12327 GCA_030522725.1 Ichneumoninae sp. B BG-2022a
CAAAAATACTGGTGGATCAGTAGAATATGGCCGTCTGTACCGGCACGGGTTTTCCGTAGTTTCCCCGTGTCCCTGGCAAATGCGGTACAGTGTAGCTAAATCGGCTACGGACGCAATGGAAGTTAGGTAGCTTAGCTGAGTGCGGGTAGGGAGTGCTAGGGGGGAATCGGGATGGGGTTCCGTAAAAACCCGGCAGGGTATACGGTGGAATTGGTACAACAAATATAAAAAATATATATATATAGTAACCACAAAAATATCGGGTAGAAAGTGTTCGGTGCGAGGAAATTGTTTTCATTCGAAATACGCTTTCGAAGTCTGTTTCCTCGAGCTCGATGAAAGCAGCCGAAGCTTTATACGACGTAAGCTTCGCTTTTCCGCTACCGCCCCCTCCCCCTGCCCCGAGGGAATTGTCGCGAAGCGCTTAAGCGCAAGTCCCGTCGCTGGACTGACGTTGTGTGTACTTTCACTCGGCCTAACGGCATCAGAAACGACCGCACACACTTACCAGCAAAGAAACATTATTACACCGACGTTTCAACAAACTCCCCGAGGAATCGGGCCGAGGGATTATCCGGCATTACGATTTAGGAAAGGATAGACTAGCGAGCTCACGAGTTGTTCAAAGGGTGACATAACCAGTGGAAAGCACACACACACACAGTTGATGTTCGTTAATCGGAGAACGAAAGGCTCTCCGCTACCAAAACGATGGCGTTCAGTCGAATGATTTACGCCGGTTTTACGAGGATAACGGATTACCTATACGATCACTGAGCATTGTGAGGATAAAGGGTGCCGAAGCATCGACCTTCCTTTTTGCAAATTCAAGTTTTCTACACCAGAGACGAAAATCACGGAACAGGGTTGTAACGAATACGGTTCACGGACGTAAATCAAATTGGCCACGTCATTTATATAGTTCATTTCGGTGTCTCACGGTTCTCGCGTTGCGTGGGAAAAAATTCGATGTTTCAGCTGTTTTTTAAAAGCGTTTGAAATTGTTTGCTCACTGTATCTGGCAGAAAATTAACACAACCGCACTGCAAAACGACACGCACCGTTAAAAAAGAACAACAAAATTTATTATAATAATAATTATAGTATATAATATAACATGATAGGGGAGAGCAGGGCAAAATGGCACACCGGTGCAAAATGGGATAATGAGACAAAATGCAATTCTCCAATAACTTTTGGATGATGGCGATGGTGGTGCGTGCGGCCAAATGGATTTGCAAATCCGGATGTATCGTTGGGACAAAATGGGGCATCTAAAAATTATTGGAAAATTGAGTCTTGCCCTTACTCTCCTGTTTTGCCTCGCTGTGCCATTTTTCCCCGATCTCCCCTAACATATTTATATTTATATTATATATATACTATTATATTATATTTTAAAAAAATGATTAATGAAAATAACCGAAAAAATATATACATCTATAGACGCACGGAGCTGACTACAGACAATGATAAAGATACAGACAGGATAGCTTCGTAGATAGGTACAGAAATATTAACGACCGGATATTTGCTGACAAATTGCGTTTCCACTTTAGTGAACCCAAGTGAACCCATGACAAATTGCGTTTGCACTTTAGTGAACCCATCCTTGGCTATCTCGAATTTACGTATACACCCGCTCTAATCCCTGTCGAGGCTGTATACCTACACAACAAGTATACACACAGATCATATTTTTCCTCGCCATCTTCCTCCTCCTTCGTGAAGATAAAGAAAAGCAAGTGGAAGGAGGCAAAGAAGTGCCCCCCTCCCCTATACTTGCCACGGCATTCGCGACTTAATTGATGCTCGCCGGGACCTCCCCGCTTCAGTTAAAATAAATCCCACGGATGCAATAGCCTGGGTTCTTCGCCTCGTTTCACCGGCGACCGAGGATCCGCTGGCTCACTGTGGGCAATACCGTGTACACCGCCAGCTGTTATACTGCACAGTATAGAAGCGCAGATTTTACGAGGTCCGCGGGTGAAAACCGCTTCTACGTTTTCTCTTTCCCGCTTCGACCACCGTACTCTACGCGTTTGTTTGCGGATTTTACTGTAGGAGAAATAAGCGGACGGCGCTAAGCCAAATTCGCCTCTCCAGTTTCATTCCTCCGTTTCTTTGTACACGTTTTTTTCTCTCCCTCTCTCTCTCTCCATCTCTCTCTCCATCTCTCTTTCCGCCTCTCGGTTTGTACCACGGTACAATTAATACCGCGAGTGTTACCCCGTTGGATTTAATCGCGCAAGCCAGGATTCACTTGCAACGGAAAAATACGAGAGCTTTTTAAAATTTACAAGGGTATTCTTTCCCACTTTTTTTTTCTAGCTTCGTTCTGCCGTATCCCAAAAAGTTTCGTTTATCAGTTATTCGTTATCTCACACTGCGCCCTATACTGGCATTTTACAAGGGAGTAGGGTGTCTGTATATGTGTGTGTGCGTGTGTGTATATATATACATATATAGATGTATATATTTCTTTTATTTCAACGCTGTAGTACACGCAGGCTTGCTATCGGACGCTCTCGCTAAGTACGCGCGCGAGTACAGCGATAAATTTTCGATAAATCCGAGTGCGCGGGCGGTCGGTGGACGAATGGCTCGGTTATATGTAGAAGAGAATCGAGCCAACCGAAGATAGAACGTAAAAGAAAAATAAAGAAGTGAAAATGCGGTGGGACAAAGAAATTTAAAAAAGGAAGGAGTTTGGCAAAATAGTGAGAAATATTTCCCACGTCCAGCGAATATATAACTCGATGCCGAGTCTCTCTCTCCGTACGAAGCGAAAACGCCATGTGGCTTGCGCGTCGAGACGCATTGTATGCCGTCCGGATAAAACAATGGGCGCGGGGGAATCGCCTTTTAATAAATTGAACGGATCGCGTCATGCACCCGAGAGAAAGACAGCAAACTACCGGCGAACGCCTGCAGTTCGCCAGAGAGGAGACGAGGAAAGTGGGGACGGAGAGGAGATCTATAGGATTTGGAGCAACCCCTTTTCCACCCGCTGCTCCCGCTTATTTTGCGGGACGCTGTGCGCGTCAGCAGGAAAGAGGGATCACTGACGAAGGCGCGGTCAGGATTTTAAAAGAATAAATAAAAAAATATCGGATCGAAAATATGATATACTAAACAAATATGGACGAAGATGAAAAGAACAGATAGACGGCGGGAACGCCGGAATATAAAAAAGGGTAAGACGAAAAAAAAAACATCTGCCGATCTTTACCGACCGTCCATTTTTTTTCTGCCTAAACAGTCACGCTCGAGTCTCGATTCGCTTTAATCGGTAGACCTGACCTTTTTTAATCTCCAGGCCAGCGGTAGGTTAAACCGATACACACACACACACATACATACACGCGCGCGCTCACACACACACACAGACACACCTCGTCCGGCCGATCGCGCGCACCGTTAATTTATTCGAGTCACGATTTTCGCGGTCGCTCAATGATCGGGTTCGCCGGCTTTCCGACATAGTTGAGGCTCAGTTCGACGTTCCTCCACCTCCTTCTGCCCCCTGCCTCCTGCATATATCCCGTCGTATATAGTCTACATTGGTGTCTGGGGTACCGGTTCGTCGTTCTACTCGGCGCGCCCGAGAGAAATTGATCCCAACGGGAGTTCCCTGTTCTCATATCCCCGGGTTATGCAGGCCGGATGTTCGCGTGGCCGAGATTATGCCCTCGGAATATCGATGTATATAGACCCTCCCCCGGCCACCACTCGCAGCCGAACCGCACGAGAGAGTCTTCATCACTCAGAGCTGGCGCAGGAGGACCCCCCACAGACGGACGTCAAGAGACAGGCTGCGCGAGCGCGCGACCGGAATCCTGACGAGCTTCGGTCGTCATCGTTCCCCTGTCATCCCCGAACAGTATCCAACTGCCATCCCTTTACGTGCATGATATTCCTACACTATTGCGAGACTGCACTCGGCTAAACTGCGGAGTATTGGGTGTACACGCAACCGGGAAATGAAAGCACACCCCTCGACCGACACTGGGGGCTTCAGCGATTTCCGTTCAATTCGCGCAACTCTACAGAACGCTCGATTGGAACAGGAAGTTGAAAATTCCATGGATCCCGCGATCCGATCGAACGCTCGGGCTGCAACGAATTGCACTTCGATGACGTTTCGATCGTATTTTTCCTATTCTTTTTAATAGCAAAATTCTATACCCGACCCTAGCTACCAGAAAAAAATCTACTTCCGTTTCGTGCCAGAGGGCGAGTGGGCTGGCTGAAGTGGGGGCCTGGAGGCTAACGATTTTTTTTTCAACCCTTAACGCACACATCCCAGGAGCGATGATTCCGCGCGATTGAATCGCGCGACTCTCGTCCCGTCGGACAAACACAATAGCGATACGATTTTCGTGAGATGCCGTAGTAGACCGATGTCGAGGTCCGGCGCAATCTGTTAATATTCGACATTCTGCTGAAGCTTTTTAGTGAGGCGAAAAAAAAACGGAAAAAACTGGTTTTTCCCAGGCTGCGCGTTTAACAAATTGTTCTGCCCTCTTGTGCCCGGGGTCTGGCTCGCTGCCTACACGCTCGACCTCGACGATCCCGCACAATACCCTCTCGATGGGTACACCTAGTTAGGAGCCGTTTCCCTGTGTATTATAAGCGCCACCCTTGCAGCTAGTGTGTTACATCCTCTCTGGCATAACAGCCTTCGAGATTGATACAACGAATTATTAATGGCCTCTAATGAGGGTAAATGTTCCGCGGCGGCTCGGAAAACGGATATCCACGATATTCCACGAACTCCCGTCGCATTCCTCACGGTTCTCGTTCGAGGGTGAATTGATGAGATTTTTTAGTTTGAAATTTCGGCGCACGGTCCGAGGCGGGAACCGAGGCGAAGAGCTCGTCGCTCGGATCCGATACGGTACAGCAGGGGATGGTGCACAGTAGTCCTGCATCCACAGGGCAAACGCTCCGATCCTCCGCGTCTCATTCTCTTCATCCGTGTATTCTCAACATGCACACAACACACAAACATACACAAACATGGAGAGCCATGTTTGTGTATTTACGTGTATATGTCTGTGTGTATAGATATATATTTTTTATGTTCGTTAATGCCACTGGCTGACTGGCTCCCCGCGTACGATGATATACGTGTGAGGGTGAAAACTGGCGCGTTCCCCGTTATCCCTCAGCGCAACAATAGCCCCGTTGATTTTGCATTCGTTGGTGGAGAAACAGCGAGGAAAACGCGGAGGGTTCGGTCGGCTGGTAGGTAGATACGTAGCCAGCCCGGTTTCAGATTGACGAAGCCCCTCGCACGTTTCTCCCCTTTATTCCTCTCGCTTGCTCTTTAACCCCTTCGCTCTCTCAGGCTCGTTGTCTTCCACGAGGTTTTTTTTCCTCTATCTATCCGGACGTACTACAATACAGTGAATGCGTCGGGGGGGGTCCGAGAAAGCAGGATCAACCCCCCTCTCGGGCTCTTTTATCGTCCCTCGGCCATTTCCGCAACGATGTTTTGACGTAATCCCATAACGCGCGTTATTCTTGTGTAAATAAACGAGACCCGGAGCGTGAGCCCGCGAGAACGAGTGGTCTTTCCATCTCTGTCACAGTCGTCCCTCGGTATATACACTTTTCATCGTAAAAGGTGCCTCGTCCCTCCCCGGCCCATCTTTTATTTCCTCCTCGTGTATGAATGGGCGCGAGAGCGGGATTGCAAGTTCCTGAGGTCACGGGACAGGAAAGTGATATAGCTCAACGCGGCTCTCGGTTAATTGACCGAGAGAGCTCTCACGTGGTCGCATCGATCCACCATATACCTACCAGTAGTCCCGGTCTATCCACGCTCGTCTCCCTCGCACCCGCGGCAACCTTTACCAACCGCGGTGGGAAAGATCACGGCGGGGATCGAGAGGCAGAGGCGCACTAACCACTATAACCGACACTATCATCACCCGACGACTTCGGCGGAGCAAGAAGCGGGATAACCGCAGAGATAGAGTTCACCTCTTCCATACATACCGTACTTTATCATAGATATACATCTAATATCGGGCTGTAATTGCACAGCGCAGCTGGTGCACCGACCCTCGAGGCGCCTTCAATTTTACATATCTTTCAATTTAGAACGTACGCACCTTCGTTGCAACAAAAATATATCGTACGCCGCACAAGAATTTAATGACCTTTCGCAACATCATTCAAGTTTGTAGCACAAGTATAGGGGAGTAGCCGTTTGGTTGGATCAGTCCAATTAATGGGCCACTTTCATTTCTGAGCAATGCGACGAGGAATCGCTGTGCTGTGGGTTAAGGCTGTCTTTGGGATATGTGAATAGAGTTAGGGTAAAAGTGGTGTATATGACCCGTCCATATATCATTGATTTACGTGTTAATCGAGGTGGGCCATATTCACCACTTTTACCCTATACACATCATGTTTATTGAATTCATTGACGGACAAGGCAAGGGTACTCAAGGTTCTTATTTCGGACGTTGGAGTTGAGAAAAATCGCCTTCATTGGACCTATTCGAAACCTAGTATCTCGGCGAGAATAAAACCTACAGCAATGAGCTTTCGCGGATTCTAGAGAGTGATTATTAACCTTCAAGATGAGAGGTGGCTTGTTATCAGAACTGAACAAGATTTTTTAAGTTCTTCGTGAATGGACCATGCTGCGAAGCGAAAAGGTTCTCAGCAATGCGACACTAAATTGCGGTGCGCGGGGTTGGGCTTTATTTGAGACACCGAAAAATAGCTGTAAACAAAATTTAACTGACATCGATAGATCCGAAAGGCAAGGTCATCTCAAAGTCCTGAGTGGTCCATTTATGAAACTGGGATCATTCATTGGATAAAGTGGTCCATTGACAACACAAACGGGTTGCATGAATGGATCCCGCTTCAAATGTGTAAGCAAGTTATTAACTGGGTATTTCGACACACTGTCTTGAGTGGGTAAATGATGATGATTCTTCCCTGCTGTTTTATGGTTGCCGGCAAAAAACATCTATGGTTGTTGTTTGCTGCAGACAAAAAACAAATATGTAATTTTTGCTGCAGACAAAAAACAAATAAGTAATTTTACTACACCTCGCAAAGTCTGAATATTCGCGAATGAAGGCATTTTGACGGTAACACTTTGCACACAATTTGCGGCATATGATTCATTTTTGTTATAATGAACGCGCGTAAGTTCGAACGTTGTGCATTTGGAGGCGCCTCCTACGCTCCAATAGCATATCTTCTGTTTTCCCGCATCTCGTAACTCAAAACCCATAGCGTTCCAGAAATCAAACTAATTCACCGCCAGCCCTCTCTCGCTCTCTACTCAGTATTTCGACCCGGAAACCTCGTCGGTCCCTATCCAATGCCGACGACCTCTCGTTAAGCAGGAGGACGCCCGCGCGACCAAAAGCAGCGCGATGGAAGTCCGAACAGACGTGCCATACCGGAAGGGTCAGAAGTCGTACGAATCCGGACACGGTGAACACATTTCACCGCACAGATATCGTCCGGTCGACGGACGGCACAGAGTTCAAACTTTCAAACTCCCATTCCTCTCTCACTGTCTCCCTCTCTCTCTCTCCCAGTCACTTCTCCAAAACTGGAGGAGTTTCTATTGCCGAAATTCGGGCGATCAGCATCAGGAATCCAAAGCGCTCGTGGCAGTCTCGGGCCTCGTTCTCGCTGTAGACTCACGAGTTATACCATACCGTACGATAATCGTTTAGAGTACCGAGAGAAAGAGAGAGAGAGAGAGAGAGAGAGAGAGAGAGAGACCTCGAGCAGGGAGGATCGCTCAGTTTCCCCGAGGAATCCGGCGATTTACTCTGGTCAGAGTGATGCGAACTCCCGAGCTATCGTCGCGTCTGCTGGCGGAATTCGCAATTTGACCGTTCCATCCGTCTTTTCCGAAGGAAGCGAGGAAAGCTTCTGTATAGGCGACGATTCTGGCTTCCCTCGTATAATCTCTCTCGAAGGCAAGCGTTGCCGAGAGAAGAAGAGAGTAGAGCGGTCCACAGAGGAGAGACTCGGTAACCGGGGGCTCGCTTTGTGTCCAAGAGTCACCCGTCACGTCTCGCACCACATCGTCCCCTGGAAACCACCCGCCGGGAAACCCCCGTGTCACACCCCGAGCAAACACCGACGCTCTTGGACTATGTGTTAACGTTTATTAACGACGGTAAATCACATTGGATAGTCGACCCAACGAGCGGAAGCGACCAGAAACTGTACACAGATAGTTACATACGTAAGCTAGCTGTTGGGGATGTAACAGATCTTGCCTGTGGTAGATTCGTTGTAGATCTATCATGTGCGTTTAGTAAAAGTCCGCCAACTGGATGCATTGTAGTCTCCAATGAGAACTTATAAACTTAAAGACTGTAAGACTTGGGGAATAATCGTCATCATTGAACCCCTTAAGGTATGTGTTATGTCGCGAAGGCAATCCAAAGTCATGTACGTAAACTTTTGACATGTAGTAATGTAATTATAAAATTGTACTTGTACAAAGTAAAATTGCAAGCAAGTACTGCGGACTCACGAATCAATTAGAAATTGATGTGCAACAAAAAAAGTGAAGTCAATAATAGAACTACGATCGAAGTGCACGGTTTCTGGCCAAATGACTTTTCCTAATCTAATTGTCGTAAAAATGAAGTTAAATCCACACTAAATAGATTATCCGCTTACAAATAATCGGTTCAATCTAATAGCGAAAATGTTCATATATACTGTATTACTTTTTTATAATAATATTGATGCCAACAAAGTAATCACATATAATTAATTATTTATGTCATATAGACGCTGATGTCCATGACTCCGGCGTACCGACATAGCTACGTTAAGAAAAAGTGTTCGAAACACTCAGTTAACAACTTCGTTACCAATTTGGAGTGCATTTCATTCATCCAAACGATTATTGTTGTTGATTTTCGGTAGATCCACATAATGTACATTCGCTAAATCGGTGGTAGACCGCACGCTTCTTAACCCTTCACTTACCGAAGCTTCGCGCCGAACCGGGCTTCGCGACTTGAGATGTAAATATAAATGTTGAATATTAATAACGCACTATATACGGACGATAAAAATATAACATTACAGAAATATAATATCGTGAACGTTACTCTCCAAAGAGTATTTTTTTCGAATTTCGATATCATCAATATTCTTTTAAGATATAACGATTGTTATACGACGGATACTTACCATGTACTCGCTGAGCACGGTTCGAGCCGAATCGTCCGGAATCGAGGTCCGGACGACTCCGGTACCTGAAAGGTTAAACGGGTTCGCATCAGCACTGGGCTTCTGATCCTGATGACTCACCGGCATATCCTACAATGTAACTCAAGAGAAGCTCTTCCCCGAGAATTTCCGAAAGGCGAGACGTTCATGAGGAAGTTCGGTAAACTCAAGTGGAGCGGTCGAGTAACCTGAGCATTTCTGGACTTATTGTATTCTGCACCTCCCGCTCTCTCTTTCACTCTCTCTCACTCTCTCTATCGTTGCACTCTGTTCTTCGCGAGAGACAAACCCTCTCTAGCGTTAATCCGACGAATGCTCGGACGATGATGAAGAAGGAACATTATCTCGCGTGCTGCAAGCTCTCTCACCTTTGCCTTCGCAGAAGGCCGCATTATCCGGATAAACAACGAGTCCCTGTATAGGTACAATTTACAACATCGATTCCTGCGAACATCATACACATGTACCGGGCCGAGGATTATGATGGATCGCCTGCCATGCGCCGGCTGTTGCTGGTCAACAGTCGAGAGTCAGTAGGGACTAACGCTCTGGATGGTAGAGAGCCAATGTTCGCAGGAGAACGAGAGGAGAGGCAAAAGCTGAACCAGTAATGCGGACGTCTGGTGAGTTTGAGCACCAAGACCGGTGCCGAAAATTTCTCACCACCAAATCCCACCCCCACCTGCTCGCGCGTCAAACTTTCTTCCAACATAGACCCCCTTCCGGCTGGTATGGTAGACGAGGGTGTGCACCATGCTCCACGCAGCTCGAACAACGCAAGCCAGCCGTAGTTATATCGAGGAACTACTCGTGAAATTTCAATTTTCCGAGAACGAATATAACCCCGGTTAATATCGTGATAACGGAAACCGAACTCGAGTTTTCCGGTTGCGAAAATGGAGCTTTCGTTAACGGAACGATAAAATCGTACGGTAGCGAGTCAACCCGAGAGAGATTGGGTTGGCGAGGTAAAAGAGGGATGAGCGGTCGGTGACCGAAGGATTGTACGTGTTGCCGTTCGGCTGTGGTATTTCCGGTGACGGGGAGTCTAAAAAGCGTCGGGGTTGAAATACACGTGAGCCCGCGGAAGCGGGGATTCGCATGTAGGCTGACGGACGAATGCGCTGAAAACCAGTGGATTATTTTGAAATGTTGCCAGTTACAGGCGAACACACACAGAGGAAAACAAGAGGAAGAGGGGCAAATGCCCGAGTGCCTCGGGCTAATAATTCCATGATTATTTCATAAGGATACATAAAGCGACGAGAGAGATAGAGAGAAAGAGGGAGCGAAAAGGAACGAAACGCAGGAGGGGGAATTTGAATATGTATGCATTGAAATTGACGCTCGTCGTGTGAGTGAACGAGGGAGAAAGGCTGCCCCTGGTAATTGTAGAGGAACTGAGAAGAAAACAAGACGGAACCTACCCTACATAAGCGAGAGAGGGTTATAACCACCGGTAAAAGCAACTGAAGCTCATAGTGTATCGGTGTATACCTACACCACGCACTTCGTGATGAAACCAAAACATCCCTTAGGCCGGGAGGGTGACCGGCAACCCTCAATTACGTATATCTCTCCGTTGCCGGCCGACTCTCTCTCGGTTCTCTACCAGCTTTCTCGCCCTTCCCCGCTTTCGGTTCGCGCAAACAGCATACGCTTTCTCAGTACACAGCTTTACTGGCCCGACCCTCCTACTCTACAGCTCTTTCATTCTTCATCTGCATCCCCGAGATACGAATCGTGACTGAGCGTTTCGCTATTCTTGTTTGGTGAATTTTTTCTTTTCTCTTTCGGATGAAAGTTGAAACGAGGCGGAGAACAATTTTAGGCGCCTGAAGTGTTTCATTCTGATTCTTCCTAAATAACAAGATATTTTTTTAAATACGACCTTAAGGCAGTGGAACTATTATTTGCATTTATGTTTCGTGAATAAACATTACAAAGAAGTTGTGAAATAGTACATTACTCCACGAGGGCGAAAAACGTTTTTCTAACAAGTGTGAGTTTGCGTGTAAACACACGAGTTAGAAAAAGTGTTTCGCACGGGGGATGTACGAAATTTTTCATCACAAGGTGCGAAAATGGAAAAAGTGGCCATTTCTGCACCGAGTGATGAAAAATGTTTTTTTACGCTACATTGTTGTAATTACACATAATGGAAAAGTAAAGTCGCGATTCTCCTCTATTTTTACACTCCATTTTGTTTAAATAACACTACCAATATTTGAAAAAAATTACAACTTTAAACAAATTTTTTAAACAGTTTTAGCCATTTTTTAATGCCAGAAGCGTGACTCGTCACTTGGCGCATTCTGACCGTCCATTTTGCACCCACTGAAAGATCATCCAAATTCCAAAGTCGTATAAAAACTTCGTACCCTTAATTTGGTCGTGCCTCTTTAACGCCGCTGATATACCACAGCTCGTTATCAGCCACCATCAACGGTATGATGCACCTTAACGTGATACAAGTTTATTCGCGCAAAAACTCTACTTGCTTGGTCCTTTTGAACGATGTTTCAAGGAACTCGATTTTCATATAAGTCGAATCAGTTTTGGATCCCACCAGGATCCTTACCAAACAATTTTCCTTACCGCCTCTGTGGAAGAGAATGTTGGTGAAGGTTGTTCAGGTCTATCAACCACCCGAAGTTTACGAAGCTTTTCGGTTTAAAGCTTCTCGGAGAGATTTCTACTTTACACAGCATAGCACTGAGATACGCGATAAACCGCCTCTCTTCAACTATACCCTACCTAAGAAACATCGGAGTATATCTTGGGAAAACTCGTCGAGGTGTACCAATGAGTAGAAGTCTATCGCGAAGACCGCACGCCCACCTTTACGAGAGTTCGTCACATCAGTCAGTCTCCCTCCCTATCTTCCCAAAGTAGTTTTCCATTGAGTCAGCTGTGGTCTTACGATGCAACCGAGAACTCTGCCCTTTGAGATACATCGAACAAGATATACGCATCAGCTAAAGGTAAAATTAAACGATCAAACGAACTTACCTGTAAGTGAAGTTCGATCGTGATTATATGAAAGCCTCGTTGAGAGATTACATGGTAGTAGTCTGCTTTGCA
>JAPYZD010003820.1:0-12322 GCA_030522725.1 Ichneumoninae sp. B BG-2022a
GGTAATTTGTTAACCAATTAATTTTTTGATGAATTTGTTAATAACATTTTGCAATTATTATTATGCAAAATTAATCTTGTCAGTACCTTTAGTATACATAATTTTTTACACCATCAAGAAGTACTTGCAATTTTCTCTTATTGTTGTCGAACTTATGCGAAGTCAGCGCGCAGCGCGACTACCTCCTTACGGGAGCAGTCCTAGTCCCTGGACATGCATGGAAAATCGTATTTCCATATCTCTTGCACGCACGCCTTGTCCGGCCTCTGGGACGTGTCCAGTCATTGGTACGTTTACTTTACCGGCTCGGATAAAAGCAGGCGGCTGTTGTTAGTTGGAATTTATCGCAGTGTCGATTGATTGTTGTGGTTATTAAGCATCGAGCCCATAAAAGTTGCACCGGGACGTTGGGAAGAGTCGAAGATTGTTCAAGGCACGAGATGCAAGCCTCGTGAACACTGTCGTGACAGCATGATTCGCACTAGATTTCAAAAGTCACGTCCAATATTCCGTGCCAGAACACTTGAGTAGCGAGCAATTTTTGTTAATAATAAAAAATCTTTGTAAGTGGGATGGAAGCCATTTCTGATCTCATGTTTATCTAATCTTCGTTCGGCATGGAAGTTAGTCACGTTGCTCCAACGAAATCGGTGACGGTCGTCACTTTGCGCAAACAGATTATTATCTGGCGGTGATATAATATAACATAATATAATATAATATAATATAATATAATATAACATAATATAATAATTAATTCTTCGAAAGAGATATTTTATACTTTTTGACCATTACAGGAATTTGTTGACACCCTTTGTCAAAAACGGCAAATCTTTGGTTTTTTTTATTTAACTTTTGTTACAACAAACATATCATTCCAAATGAAATATGCGGTTATTTTTTCGCGGCGAATTTTCACTTTCTGCAAGATTTGGTAACTATCAGCTATAATTGTCAAAAACTTTTTTTTAAGCCTTGGTAGCGACCTCTGAAAACGCATTAGTTTCGGAGATCATAAGCAAATCGCATTTTTATCTTATACCTCATGATAATCCTTCAAATATATTAATACTATTCAAATATGTTCAATTTAAGAACCACCATGCCATATTTTCACGGCAAAACATATGAATAATTGGAACACGAAACGGTCCAAAGAGGTATTCATGCGAGCGTATCCATTTAATTCTACGAAGGTCTGAAAAATTGGAATTTCGTGGGATGTTATGTTCCCACTGACCATTGAAGTGCTACATGTCAGGAATTTGACCCAGTTTCGATGACTGGGACATACATCGGCTTTACGTTCCAGCCATCGACATTGTATTCCATCTTCCCCCCCGTTGACCCGATATTTACCCACAATGGAGAAAGCTTGTTACGCGTGCGGTCCGCCAAGTTCCGTGGGTGGTCAAAGTACCGTCACAATAGAACTTAGACCGCCCAGCGAACTCTGCCATAGCATAGTTAGGTGACTGCACGTAGGAAATCGTTTTCGCAGAGGTGGAAAGGCCACCTGTCGGTCGTGTTCGCACGCGGTTCACCTCGGAGATTCCCTGTCATGTTTTTAAGGATTTAACACCCCTTCTTTTCCGCACCCAGAAAAAAAATTTATTTGACGGCCACCGTTTCTTAAGATTAAGTAAAATATTTATTTCATTTAAGTAACTATTTTCTTAATTAAAATAAATATTTATTTAAATCAAATAAATATTTCACTCAATCTTAATAAGAGGTGGCCGTCAAATAAATTTTTTTCTGGGTGCGCCCTGCCCGGTCATGGTCGGTAACAGAAACTGTAATTAATTTCTTCACGGGTGCTGACCATTTCCGGTTGAAAGCAAATTCTTGGACGAAGCTAATTACAATGGATGTTCATATAACAATTTACTTTTGAATGTGGATCGCCAAGATGGTTAAAAAACATCCATTACAGTGTTTGTTACCGACCGCGGCAATTCGCATCGCCGTAACTCTCGCACATATCCGCGGTTCGGAAAAGTGACGATGGCATAAGGTCTAGCAAAGACCACGAGCCGGATAAGAGCGAGTCTCGGGACCCGGTCGGTAACAGAAACTGTAATTAAGCCTGCACTAAGAAAAACTTACATAGTAAATAGTTCCCAGGGGGGACATCTACATTTTACAGTTACGACAATATAGTTGTAATTTGATAGCTATACTCCGTTTATCATCGATTTTTCATAAAAAAGAGAGATATTTATCACTTTCCATTGGATTTTACAAAAATTGTGACACTATCCACAATAATGGAAGTTCAAAAATCAAATATAAAAAGGGATTGGGGATTTTTAAAATGAAAAATCGATCTTAAACGGCGCATAGCTATCAAATGGGTATCTCACCCATCCAAACAAAAATATGAGATCACTCTATACAGTTGAGAGTATATTCTGGAATTTTTTAAGAAAAATCGAACATTACATACTCGCTGAAAAAAAATATTTTAGTCTATTTTTCATAAAAATGGAAGTTTATTGCATTCAAAAAATGTACAAAATTTTGTTTTCAAAAGTTCATTTAAAACTGCAACTTTTATGTCTCAAACGTTTTTTAGTGTGACTAGCAGTTTTTAAGATATAGGGGTTTTTTAAAAAGTTCAAGTTTTCGATATCTCAAAAAAATACGATCTAAAAATTCGGAAAAAAATTACAAAAACCTCTTGCCAATAGTCATGAATTATGGTGAAATTACAACTTTTTTGGAGAGGGTCGGATTTTTGACGGTTCGAAACCGTATGGAAAACCTCATATACTATCACAAATTATCTATATATACACCCCCCCCCCCCTGGGAACTATTCGTTATGGTAGGAAATACCATCCTTTTTCTCAAGGTGCGTGTGTAGACTACATTTTCAGAGACACGGTGTGTACATTGGGTCTTTTAGGGAAGAGTCGTGTTTTCAAATTTTTCTAGACTTTAAAAAAATCTGAAAAAAATCTGGGTTGCTTCTTGAAGTGTCTACTACATGGCACACAAGTTGCCAAAGTCAAAAGATTAAATCTGTTGTTAATAAAAATTGAAGAATAGTCGAAAAATGGGAAAAACGGAGATTTTCAATTTTCGACTGTTCCTTCAAAGACTCACTGTACACACGCACGATACATTTTTTGACGTGTTCTAACTATTTCTGCTTGAAAGCAAAATCTTGCACAAAGCGGATTTCAGTGCAGGTTCGTGTAACTATTTGCTCTCGAATGTGAATGGCCAAGATTGTTAAAAAACATCAATTACAGTTTTTGTAACCAACCGCAGCAGTTCACATATTCTTCTTAACTATTCTTCTTAAGTTTCGGGGCTTTTGTACTGCAAAGATCACGATCCAGATAAGAGCGAGTCTGGGGACTCAATCAATAACAGGAACTGGAATTAATTTTTTGACGTGTGCTAATTATTTTCGGTTCAAAACAAATTCTTGCACAAAGCGGATATCAGTGCAGGTTCGTGTAAAAGTTTGCTTTCGAATGTGAATGGCCAAAATTGTTTAAAAAAACCATCAATTACAGTTTTTGTTCACATATTTCACATATTTTTAAGGTTTGGGGCTTTTGTACTGCAAAGATCACGATCCAGATAAAATAAGAGTCTAAGGACTCGATCGATAACAGGAACTGGAATTAATTTTTTGACGTGTGCTAACTGTTTCCGGTTGAAAGCAAATTCTTACACAAAGCTGATTAGATTGCAAGTTCATGTAACAGTTTGCTTTCGAATGTGAATGGCAAAGATTGTTAAAAAACATCGATCGAAGTTTTTGTTACCAATCGCAGTATTTCACATCTTCTTAAGTTTCGGGGCTATTGTATGGCAAAGATTACGATCCAGATAAGAACGAATCTGGTGACTCGATCGATAACAGGAACTGCAATTAATTTTTTGACGTGTGCTAACTATTTCCGGTTGAAAGCAAATTGTTGCACAAAGCGGATATCAGTGCAGGTTCGTGTAACTATTTGCTTTTAATACCACCATCAATTACACTTTTTGTTACCGCCCGCGGTATTTCACATACTCTTAAGTCTCGCATACATCCGCGGCTCTACACAGTGGCGATGCCATAACTCCTCTCATCGGTCACGAGCCAGATAAAAATGAGTCCCGGGACTTTCGTATGGCAAAGATCGCGCTGTTGCATTCGAAAGGGGAACGCACAGCACTGGACGTCCCCTGAATTGACTTTCATGACACGAAAAAAAAATCTAAAAAAAAATTACTTACATTGACATTTGGAAATTCGTGCAACGCGCGATCGTACGATCTCGCGGCGGTGAAACGCACGTTTTCTGACTATTCAGAAAACGCATATCGAGCTCATCTTACTCCATGCGATCGTTCATTCCGCATAATCAAATCTCCGCTCGCGTAACATTTTTACGTAAGAAAACACGTTGACAGAGAAAAGACAACATACATGCACATGTGTATTTACTTTCTTCGAATATATATACATACATACGCATATATATATGTATATATATGTATATACATATATATACATATATATATTTTTTACCGTTCGACGACGCGATTGCTGCTTCGCAATCCCAAAAGCGTGTCTTCGTTGACAAAAACTAAGATCTTCCCGTGTGCGTTGCGGGAATTGTGCGCGAGAGAACGATAATAAATTAGTGCTGCGGAAACGATTCGTTCTATGGTTGCAGAAGGGGGGGAGCTGTACTAAATGTTTCTTAATTGTGAAATCTGAACGGCTGGGGACTCTCTCGCGTTTTGTGATCTATAGATCGCTCGGAGGTACCGAAAAGCCCACCGGGCATATCTCGATAGTCCAATATATTATAAAATATATTTTCTACGTTAAATACCGTTTGGACCGCTCGAGTTTCTATTCAAATGTCCTTTCCTTTTCGGTGAATTCGTATCGTTCCTCAACTATTTAGAAATACCATTTTTTTTCAATCGTCGCAATAGGCGCAATCGCGACGAGCGGCCGACACCCGAGGGGAAATTTTACAGCGTTACATCGGGACCCGGTCAGACCCTGACTAGGCCGTGTCAAGGCCTCGGAAGGGCCTGACATTTTTCCCAGGCACGCACATGATGGACGCTTACATTTTTCTTAATTATTATTTTTTTTAGAATGTTTCGTATTTCTTAATTTCTTAATTTTTTATTCAAATAGTTTTTATTTTGCTCCATGCATGTTACAAAATGGCCATACGATCATCCGATATTACACAATTTTAAGGAATTAATAACTAATTAAATTTTGCCTTCAAACTTTCCGCAGCTCGAATAAAAATATTTAAGATTGCAGCACCCCAATATGATTGGTTTTTTAAAGTTTTTTATCCCACCGAGAATCGTTTGAATTTTTTCCTACAACTCACATTTGCCGAGACTGTAACGCTCCGACTATCTTAATATTCTTAAATATATGTTTATAATAATATTAAAAAATAATTATATTATAAAATAGATAAATAGTAGTACACTGAGAAAAATAAATGGTTGGATTAAGCAAATGCGCGGTGACATACGTTCAAAGGTGTATTTTATTAGTGCAACACATATGTTCGTTTAAATCAACAAATTTTGAATAAATTGAAGCAAATAATCATTTAACAAAACAGTGCTTTATTTGTACCAAACAAATAACAACTTTAAACGTATGTCACGGCGACTTTTGGTTACTCCAACCAATTTTTTTTCTCAGTATAGTAAAAGGGTATTTATTGACAATAACAGTCCATCTCTCTATGTACATCTCTATGTACATACGATACATCTCTCTACCTTGTTGTTAAGTCTTTTCAGGTTTTTCTGCCCAGTTTTGCCACCTTGTCCGATCAAAAAATGATTGGAAAATTTAGTTTTGCCTTGTTGCCCCATTTTGCCCCGCTCTCCCCTATAATGAATAGTATAATGAATAGTATAATGAATAGTATAATGAATAGTATAATGAATAGTACAATTAAAAAATTTACTAACAATTAAATTTTTATTTCAAACTCTCAGGCTCCAATAAAAATATTTCCTCACCCGTCGAATCGTCATCGATGAAAATCGCGGCGTAATTACTCCCGGCGCAACGTGCCCGAGATATCATAGACAGTAGCTTTTCTCTGGGGAACGTGTCGCGGACGTTTATTGTTCGCGGATCACAGTCCCGTCAGCGGGCCATGCACGCGATCGTAACACTCAGTCCTCGACGTCTATAAGAATCAAACCGACATGGCCCTGTTCTCACGGGATTACATCGACCGGCTACAGCGATGCACAAGCGCCGACATACATGGTGTCGAAGTATAATTATCGTAATTAAAACACTCCCCGAGCGCGGAGGCTCGCCGGATTGATGCCAGCACATCTTCACTCGCCGGTCCTTTCCACCCGTGCTCTCAAAGCCCACAAAAGACGACGCCGCGGCGTCGAAGGTGCGAACCGTCGTCCTCGGAAATCCTGGCGAACGCGCGAGTGTCATTGACCTTAATGTCTCGTATCAACTCGCGCCGAGCGGGGTCGAAACCCTCTCAGAAATTCCTCGAAACTCAGCCGCTTATAATTACGTTAATTCGAAATAGGCAAAGTCTGAAAAAATTCATTTGGGAATAATTTACTGTTTCACGACTAAGAAACGTTCTGTGGAGTTCCCCGCGAAATTCTGCACCCATAGAACGACTCGCTTCCGCGGCGCTGATTTATTATCGCTCGGTGAAACAGTTATAATCTTGTCCGCGATGCGTCGAAAGATAAATAAACAGATTTTAATACAAAAATTTTGAATAATTCAGTTTTTGTTCATTTAATATTCGCTGTAATGCAATTTCAAATTATCTGCTGTTTTGCTTTTCGTTGTGTCGAACATTAAATTAACGAAAAATTATTTTTTTCGGACAATGCGCACTTTGAACTATTATAATACAAATTGATATTATACAGAAACATGAGATTTTCGAAATTGGAAATGGCGAGAGCAGCTGATATTTTTAATAAGCAGTTGCACCGAAAATAAATTTATCGGGAATACAAATATTTATTATTTTCTTAATATTTGCTTTCTCAATATTCACAATTGTACAATTTTTTGGTCAATTCTATATTTCACCGTTTGCAATTTCGGCCAATCTAATATTTGCCTTCCATCTAAATTTATTGAAGTTTTTTTTTACAATCATACAATTTTTTCGCGTAGTTTATTATTATTTATTATAGTATTACATTTAATCTTTATTATTTTTTTTATTTACTTCAAAGACTCTTGTAAGATTGTTTCTTTCTACATTTTGACTTTCGTTAATTAAAAATGCGATAATTTAGACTGATCCAAATTTTGATCGTTCAAAATGTTGACCCGTATTTTATTAATTACTTATTTACCATTAATTCCACATTAATTCCGAGGCGCGTTACGGAACATCATTTTTTTTAAACACCCATACCGATCGTGAAGATGGAATTTAATTGGATTGCATACGAAGTAGGGCATCGACATTCTCCGCACTGGAAAAGGTGTCTCGCATAGCTGCCTATTATTTCTTTTAACCCACTGTAACACTGTAACACCGTCGAAGCTTGTACTGCCTGTCGTGCAACATGAAAATCTATACCGCGGTACAGCAGTAGTTCTCGGGACCATTCGGCGTATCGGGGTCCTTACACTGCGGCTTAACAACCGTATAAACGGTACTCTTGCGCGATCGGTGAAACGATATATCGTACAATGTCTCCCAAATCCTGTTAAATGTTTTCTTACGAAAAATACCGTTTGTGAGAAATGCGCGAATGTGCGCGACGTTTGGGATACAAAAAAAATTATTTCTTATTTTTAGTATAGGGCAGACCGGGGCAAAATGGCACAGCGGAGCAAAACTCAATTTTCCAATACTTTTTGGATGGCCCATTTCGTCCCAACGATACATTCGGATTTTCAAACCTATTCTGCCCTACTTACCAGCATCGCCACCATCTAAAAATTATTCGAAAATTGCGTTTTATCTCATTATTCCGTTTTGCCCCGCTGTGCCATTTTGCACCACTTTCCCCTACACAGTAAAAAAAGTTTGCACTTTTTACAACAACTTATTGTCCATAAACGTCCACAAATTTTTATTTTTTATTTTTCTATTTTTACAAAAGTAAAAATAGTAAGTATTTTACAAAAGTAAAATAAAGGTAAGTATTTGTACAAAAGGACAAACTCAAATTGTCAATGAAAAACGCGTTTGTCACTTATTTAAAAAAAATATTTTTACGAAATATCGCATTCCGATTTTACGAAAATATTTTTTACTGTGTCCTTACGTTGCAAAAATACGACCGAGCCGCACAGAAACGTTTAAGAATTATCGGGGAGAGTAAAATTCACGTTAGGAGCGGCAATTTAGTGTATAAAATGGAGAGTTGAAAAAGAAAAATCTAGGGTGTTACATAGTTAGAAATTAGAAGCGGGGTGTGACAAACGGTTTCACTGAGTTTTATGTACATCTACGAGGTAGCCGTAACTCTTTTTTGCTACTTGAAAACTTACGGCCGAAGTTATGCGGCTGTAATTGCGGGAGTTCTGTTGTACGGGAAAATAATTCCTTCGATAATAGGAAGTACCCGGTCGAAAAAGTTTGTAACTCTCGCTGATGGTTTATCGGGATTTCGTAACGGAAGAATTTCACGCTGGAACGATGCTTGGAGCGGGGATACGTGGATGTTCGAGTGGCGATGAACGGTAGAACAGCGACTCGATCGTTTGACGGACGTGGCGCGATATTTTCTTAAATGTGGAAAAAATGAGACAACGCTTGGAAAAGTAGGTTGGAAATTTTGTTTTTAATCTCTAAGGCGTGTATGAACTAGCCGAAGATTTTGTGTAAATTTTGTAATTTTTGGTAGAGGCGTTTAGAAGATAGAGAAATTTGAGGAAGCAACGCAGAGATACGTGCGAAATCGGCCTACTCGAGGCGTTCGACCTCCAAATCTCTGAGGCTTTTGCCACGAATTTCTATTCGCCAGAGGTATCGGAATGTTTTCATAGCCGGATAAATATCTTCTCTCGATGTCTCCCAAAGGGCAAGTTTATTGGTGGAGCACAGTGGAAGTAAAAATTGAATGATACTATTCGGAAAACGCGTCCACTAACGCCGATCTCTCCCGCTTAATATTGCGAATTATTTTTTTTTTCGGCACTACCGTAAATAAAAAATGTGCAACACTGAAAATATGCATCTATAATATCTAAAAAACAAGTACACTATATACACTGTAAAAAAAATGTTGTTCGAAAATTAATGAACGGTATTGGAAGCTTATTTGCATAAACTGTTTTTGAAATTTCAAACACGTGCATTGCAATTGTACAATACAATTTGTACTTTGAATGTACTTTTTTGTAAATTGTAATTCACAAAATTGTAAATTGTAATTTTCAAAATCATAATTTTTGTATTTTTGTAATTTCGGCCGAAAGATTTGTAATTTTACTATCTAGTATTTTTATTCTACAAAAAAACTACACTAACGTTCAATTAATGTAAGTAATGTAAGGAAATTTCAAGTTCCAGTACATTAAATTTACAATTTATTTTAGCAGTGTCGACATAGCGTAGTTTTTTATATATCAATGATTTTAGCCCAGCGAGACAGTTCGATGTCCGGCAAAGGGAGGAGTAACCGTAAACCGTATGCTCGCCAATTCGCAACGTCAGAAACCTCGGGAGAGACATTGGCTCGAACGGACAGGAAGTCCGTGTAGAGGATCGGAGTGCCGAGAGACGATAACTTTTAACGACCAAGTGGCTGTCCTCGGAAAAGTGCTTCGGGAACCAGCCCAGCATCCCACTGAGCGGCTCGCGCTTATACAGAGCAGCGGCAAGGCGAGCCTGCGCGCCTCGATGAAAACTTGGCCGATCATCGTCCTCGTCTCGATCCTCGCGAATTACGTGGCTGGCACAGTAGTACCGGGCAGCCTCGTGCTCCATCCGAAGTTAACTGGAGCATACCGGACAAATGGAAAGGAGGAAGTGGATGATTTTTCCCTGCTCTTTTCCTAACTGCGTTAAATGCTCCTCACGAGACTGGACTTCCACAAGGATCGAAAAAAAATATTTCGCATCGAAAAAGCCTCGTACATTTAACGAACATTTGTCCACACAAAATTTCACCATTTTTTTCGCGTCCCCGTAATTCAATAATTTCTTTTTCATGGAAATGAACCGTATATTTTATTGACGATAAAACGAAATTATGAAAATAACGAAACGATGCAATTTTTAAATTACCAAAAAAAGTTGAAATTTGAATTTTCATAGCGATTTCTCATAAAGTTGAAAATTAAATTTTTCATTTTGCTTTCTCATCATGTTCCTTTATTCGCGAAGCTTCCTCTATGAGGAAGGCAAAAATGCAGACAATGCTTCCTCATAGAAGAGGCTTCGCGAATAAAAGAACATTATGAGAAAACGATATGAAAATTTCAATTTTCAACTCTATGAGGAAGCGCTATGAAAATTAATTTTTTTTTTCACTACAGTAGAACCTCGATTATCCGAACACCCATTATCCGAACTGCCGCTGGTTGGGGTAGAGTTTCTATTATCCGAACAATTGCGCAAAATTCTCATATTCTTACATTGTTGCGCGGTAATACATTGTTGCACGTTATAAACAACAAGCCAATTCAAGAACGCTCGTGCTCGCATAGGCTCACACAGCGGTATTGTAAATGCACGCCAGTCTTTTACAGTATTTTATTTATTTATTTATGAGTTTCTCAGCCGAGCAAATGCGCACGTATTCAAAATTTATTTTCGTTAATCTCGTAATTTGTAAGTTAACGATCTCTGACATTTAAAAAATTTGGCTGCAATAAGTCGTACAACTAAAAACGAAAACTGTGGATTTCGTGATGAAGGTTTGAAGTTATGTAAAATATGTGGGTGCTGTAATTTTTTCGATATGTATCACGCTATGACGCTTAACACAGTTTGACTGTACTGTTATCCGAATTTTCGGTAATCCGAACGTGCTCCGGTCCCAATTGGTTGGGATAATCGAGGTTCCACTGTGTAAGAAAGCTTCCTTTATGAGGAAGCAAAATGAAACTTTTGAATTAACAAGACAATTACAATTTTTTAATTAACAACACAATGCAATTTTATAATTAACAACACAATGAAATTTTATAATTAACATGATAATGAAATTTTATAATTAACAAGATAATGAAATTATATAATTAACAAGACAATTCATTTTTTGAATTAACCCAAAACAACTAAAAATCGTGGATTTTTACGGTCGACCAAACGTCGATTGAGCGCAGAACTCCTTATTACCTTGTATGACCCTTCTGACGAGTTGGCCCGGGGCGATGGCGACTGTACATTGAATTATAAAAGAGAGTCGAAATTTAAAAAAATGAATTTTACAATGTTCGCCTGTCCGTTGTCGAGATGATGGGAAAGACAAAAAAAAGAAAGAAAAAGAAAACAACGAAGCGGAGCCTAACTTTCTCTATTCGAAGGTCTCCGCCCCGAAGATAATCGGGAAGCAACGGCGCGGAGGTCACATACGCTCACCTGCGCGATCCTCGCGAGTGCTGCAACGAGGATAGCCGGGAGGGTGAGCGAGAGGGTCGAAAAAAAATCGAGGATACGAGGTCGGGAGAATAAGAGATCGGGTGATTAAGAGAAAATAAAGAGATTCGAATAAGGCCGAGCAATGCGGCAAACAAAATCTTTTTCTCTCTCGCGTCGTCCATTCTCGTATTTTCGTCTTTCTTATCTCGCGCGGGCTCGTTGATGAAATTACGACGTCGTAAATCGCACCATCGAATCTTTAATCCCATCGAGTCCCAGATATTATAGCCTGTAAACTTATCTTTTACTTTTCTCTTGTCTATTACGCTTCCTCGAAAATTCGCCTTCCGGCTAAACTATCCGTTTATCGAATCATTCCAACGAGGAGCGCTCAGGTGTTTAGTCAACAGCCGATCGCTCATTGGAGACGACGTCGCGTGAGCGAGAGCAAACACGTATTAATCTTTTCTCATGTTACTGACAATCGTGTGAAGCTCTTCCCCCCCCCTCCCTTCTACGCGTTGAGAATATGATGGAGTATCGAATTGTCGATGTTCGTTGTCATGTAAGTCTGGAACATGCAATGCGGCTACGGGCGCTGTTTAGCCGTGAGACTCTCTTCGATCACTCTTGACGACGAAGACGTCGAATAGAGTAAAATGTTGCATGCATTTAAGGAGGGAGTCTCGCTGCGCGCTGACTTCGCATAAGTTCGACAACAATAAGAGAAAATTGCAAGTACTTGTTGATGGTGTAAAAATCTGAAAAAA
>JAPYZD010003821.1:0-12999 GCA_030522725.1 Ichneumoninae sp. B BG-2022a
TAAAATTTGCTTGCGGGCTACCAATGAAGTAAAAACGTTGTTTCAATTCTACTCTGAATTCGTACAATTTCATACCGGATTGAAACGATAACATGTCACCTTGACAGTCTCGCTGTCGTTATTTCAATATCATATGGAACTGTAAGAATTGATAGTAGAATTGAAAAAACATTTTTTTCTTCGGCAGCCCGCAAGCATATTTTTTTCAGTGTCGTTCAGATCATTGAAAAAAACCGCGCCGGTTTTTTCCGAAACAAAATTTTACCTCGTCGGTGAGAAGATCGCCGATGTAACAGAACAAAAATATATTGAAGGTGAAAGACGTCAATAGAATCGTGTAAGTCAGTATAGCGACCGCGTCGCTCTGCTCCCATTCCTAAAAACCCATAACTATAACAAGATAACTCGATTTAATCCGCCGTTCGAGCTCTGCCGTCGAGCACCGTCCACAAAATTCATACCAGAAGAAAGTAATGACCCAGGAGGCAGAGGTTCAACGTGCATCCTCCGATCTCGACGAGGCAGATCGTACGGAGAACTTTCTCGGTGCAGGAAACGAATCTGCGAATCGTCGTTCGCAAAAGCCACGATCAGTCGTCGCCAGCACGACCGAGCACGAAATTCACCAATTTTTCGTAACATTCAATGCCGTAGAGGAGAGCGAGGCAAGATGGCACACCGGGGCAAAACGAGATAATGAGACAAAACGCAATTCTCCAATAACTTTGAGACGATAGCGATGGTGGTACGTGGGACAAAACGGGTGTTAAAATCCAGACGTATCGTTGGGACAAAATGGGGCATCCAAAAATGATTAGAAAATTGAGTTTTGCCCTCACAATCCCGTTTTGCCCCGCTGTGCCATTTTGCCCCTGTCTCCCCTACCGCAAAACCCGCACGTGATGTCGAACGACCAGAGCGAATCTCGAGTCGAGGCTATCGTTGTCCTGTCCATCGCCATCGACGACGCTGTTGAGCCTGGACATGAGAATCTCGAGCTGTCCGCAGGCGTGCATGACGAAAACCACCCCGAGACTGCAGCCGGCCGTGGCTACCGAATGCATCACGAACGCGCAACAGCAGTGCAAGGAAAAAACGATCTCGTAAACCGAGTTCTCCTGAGGATCGAAGAACACGTAATAGCTCGGATAGGCGAGCGTTCGAACGGTGACGTTGAGCTCGGCTATCGTCACGCTGCCCCGCAACATCGGCATGACACACGCGTAAAACAAACCACCGCCGTACATGAAGAGAGCGCAGACGACCGAGCCGTAACGCCCGAACATAGCGTTCTCCAGCATTATGTCCCGATGACCGGAACTCCCAACGGACCGCCAATCGGCCGACAGGTGCGCGATGCATCTGCCGATCTCCCGCCTGCCCGCAATCAGCGAGCAGTACTTGAAAATCGCCATAACGCAAAAGCTCAGCGCCCCGACGAGCTTCACCCTCGCGCCCGTGTTCCTTTCCTTGACGAATGTGTAGAGACTCCCCGGAACGAATACGAAACCGAGGAGAAACGAACAAACGACGACAGCGATTCTCGCGACGGTCTGCTCGGCGCCTCCGGCGTCGTGGCTCATCGGCCAGGCTCCCAGAGGCTTCAGCAGCCACCGATTTATCCGGATCGCGTAATCGACGTCGGTCGCGCAATGCAGATTCGCGCTAGGTACGATCGTGCCGTTGTCATTCGGGTCGCGCATCTTCATCGAGCCCTATCGAACCCTATCAGCTCGATGGCGCAATCGGCACTGGCGGTCCGCGTTCCGGCCTCATCGATCTATCCACCGTGACTTTACGCCGACGTGGACTTACGTATTCACCGGTCTGATAATACGGAAGCGACAGTTGCCTAGCGATCCAACTTTTTTTTATTTGTACCGCGAAATTGGAGGCAGATTACAGTCGGACGGAAATGAAACAGCAAAGTTCGACTCGCTGTATGTTTCTATGCGTACACGTTGCGCAACTTACAACGTCCCGTTGGCTATTTTGTTCTTTCGGAGTGCATTGCCGCCAAAGTAGATTCTACGGTCTACACGAGCGGTTTCGCTTCGCACACAGTAGGTACAAGGAATATTTATTTCAAAATTAACACTCGCCTGTTGCAAACGAAGTTCTCAGCTGAATGTATTCTTGAAATATAAATGTCGCTATATATCTAATAACATTCTGGTATCTACGCAATCGGCACGTTGCTATGGTGCATTTATAGAGTTGCTCTAAAACAACAATTTCTTTTTGTTTTCACGATTCTTTAAGTTCTTTGAGTTTTTACGTTTTTTTAAGTTCACAAAAAAAGAGATCAACGGTGTAAAAATACTCGTTTGTCCTCCGCAAATAAATACAAAAATCAGTGTATTCACTGAACTGTCAGTCGATCATAGTACGCAGCATGTTCAGGTATCCGAAAGATGTCCTGACGATCTGGAAAGCGTTTCGTCAGAATCCGAAGCGCCAAAGCCACAAACATCGACGACGAATTGACAAAAACAATCCGGTATTATCGGCGTGGTACTTACACTTGCGAAACATCTCATCGACAATTGAATCGCTCCGCCGGCAGTCAATGTCACAGGAGCATGAGCCATCGTGATGACGAGGGTCAGGTCGAGAGGTTGTTTTCCCGGCAGTCGATACCAATCGATCATGTAAGTCACTTCTCCCACTTTTGTGCACTGTCGCCAGAGACGCAACGAGAATTTTGAAGAATAAACGACTTTGCCACTGTAAAGTCCCCTGAGGGATAGTGTGAAACACATCAGCGAAGTGGAAATACCTCCTGAGTGAGAAGTTCGCCGATGTAACAGAACGAGAATATGTTGAACATGAATGTCGTGTAGAGACTTATGAAAGACATAAGCGCAACGAGATTTTTTGGCTCGGTTCGAGCTTCCTGTGACAAGTAAATCGCCGAATGATCGAACAGTGTATCAACACAATTGACTTTTTCCGAATGCATGCACCTTTCCGTTCCTGTGAAGTGCAATATGGTCTTCTTTCTCGCACTAGTGCGAGAAAGTGCCTTTCTGCGTCACTTCCCAAAAACTAAAAACGTCACTTTCTTGAATTTGTTAGGCAAAATTAAGTGAATGGCATGGGCGTGTAAACCCGAGTAGAAATTTTCGAGCGTTACATCGGGCCCTGATAGGGTCCTGATAAGGCCTTATCAGGCCCTCGTCAAGCCTTATCAGGACCCTATCAGGGCCCGATGTAACGCTCGAAATTTTCTATTCGGTAAGCGAAGCCCTGACTCGCGTGAATCCACTCGTCGATAACGATCTTCCTTGCCATACGAATAACCATTGTACCAGATAAATCAAATATCCCACGACGCACAACAGAAGAGTGTAACCTCCGACGCTCACCAGGCATATACCGCGCAGCATTTTTTCCGCGGACGAGACAAACCTGCGAGAACTGTCGATAGAATCGAGAAAAACAAAAAAACAACCGACCAACATTGGCCGTACGTCGAAGTTATGCGCACTTCAGAGATCTGACGTGATGCTCGATGATATTGGCCATTCTGCGATCGACGCTGCTTCGCATTTTGCTGTCGCCGCCCCCGTTGACGAGCTCGCCGAGTTTCGCCATCAAAATCTTGAGTTGTCCACAGGCGTGCACGACGATGACCGCGGTCAGGCTGTAACACGCGACTCCGATCGCGTGCAGAATGAAAGTCGCGATCACTTGATAAGAATATATTATCTCGTAGATGGGACTTTCGTTGACGAAAGACACCCCGAAATGGCTGGGCACGGCGAAAGATCTCGTTGAAACGATCTCCGTTACGTTGCCGTGCGCCGTATGGGAATGGTGACGTTTTACCACGAAAGGCAACATCGCGTACCAAGTGGCCGCGCTGAACGACGCAAAGAAACAGATTCTGGTGACCAAGTGTCCGTATCGAGCGTGCTGAAGCATGATTTTTTGGTAGCTCGGCGTGTCCGTCTCGAGCCAATCGCGCTCTATGTGTCTGATGCACATCTCGATGTCCCGCCGATGAGATCGCAGCAGACAATACTTCATTCCCTCTATCAGAACGAACCAGACGCGAGCCAGATCTCTGATCTTCGCAACGTTGTTTTTCTGATCTATTATGACGTGGAGAAGAGTCGGAAGTGATCTTATAGCGATGCCGAAGTAACAGACTGTGACTGAAATGTTCGCGAGTACTATTTGCCAGGTGAGTATTCTGTCGTTCATCGGTGGCCAAACACCGAGAATGGTAAAAAATCGTCGACACATGCGTATGGCGTAAGCCGCGTCGCCCTCGGAACTTTTTTGTCCAAAATCCTTTATCAACTGGAAGATTCGTTCTTTCGACCCCATTTTTTTCCCCCAGCGAGCTTGTGCCTCGAAAGGACACTTCTCACGGGACGCGAGACTGATCTGTGTCGTATCGATGAAACAACGTAAAACTTAATGGGGAGCGTGTGCCGCGCATGTGCGCCTCGCGTGTAATCCAAGAGATCGGAGACAGTTTAAACGCAATCGATTAACCCTGCCAGCCGCGCGAGGCTTTCCCCACTTATCTTCGTCGGCGAGCTCTGCGAACCTTTGCTGATCGCTCAAATTACACCGATTTTCCAGTTTTCATGCTCAGTTGGGAGGATAAATGGTCCGCGTAATAATGGATAAATGGTCAGCTAAGTGGAAAATGCGAAATACGAGCCTCGCTCTGTGCTCCTCGAAGCGGGTGGAAATAGCGGGTGCACGAACTCACCGAGAAGGGGAAATGGCGTTGCCCTGGGGACGCCGTGACCGATAGAATTCTGTCTCCTGTAATCACGATACTTTGTACATCGTGGCTTTCGCGACCTTTCGGAACGAACGACAACTCTGCAAGGAGCGTGTAGTCGAAAAGGTGATACCATTTTTTAAAAAATATACTCTACAATAATTCAATTGTAGAAGCAATGAGTAGTGACATTAATCAGTGTACATGTGAAGCGGTGCATCTTTCGCGAATTGCATTGGTGAGTCATTGTCTCAAGGGGCTGCGTCGAACCGATTTTTAATATTCTTATTTTTTCCCTTTAAAAAATAAAATTGCGACCCATTGTGACGAGCCCGAAATCGAGCTATTGAATTTCCGGCAGTCGATGCCAATCGGTGGTGTCAATAATTTGGCTTTAATAACTTTTTGAATGTAATATCATTAAAAGCCAAAACCCGAACGTTACACAAATGTATAGTAGAGAATCTGTCCGATGGAAAGATAAAACAATTGAAATACCTCCTGAGAGAAATTCTTTTATCTAGCAGAGTTTACCAGCGAGGAATCAGGGTCTATTTTTATTTGTTATTATTTAACGTCGCATCAACTACTATGGTTATTAGCGACGGTCAGGATCTATTGATATTGCTGTGCATCCGTGCCGGAGACACTTTTTTTAACGCACAGAAAGTAGAAAATTTACATTCTAAATTAACAGTGGGCAGTTTCAGCGAACTGATATGTGGAATCATTGTTAAAATATAATTGTCAACAGATACTTTATAATGTCCCGGTCTCTACATAATCGACGCGTAACTATATTGCATTCATACTTTTACTATAATACTATACTACTATAATAATTACCATACTATAATAGTCGATACAAAAAATACCCCTTCGGTAACTCAGTTACATGTAAGAAGACGCCTGTCCATGATGATAAAATACTGTGGATTCACCCTCTTAAAATAAATGTAGAAATCCACGTATCGACAGCTCAGTCCATGACGGTGCGTAACATGTTCAAATATCCAAAAGATGTTCTGACAACCTGAAACAGTACATTTCGATACGAGTGCGAAAAAACTTTTTCTGACAAAAAAATGGCGAAAAAAACGCCATTTTCCCACCGAGTGAAATAAATTATTTTAGTCAGAGTTTGACAAAAATACCAATTCAGCATTGGCTACACAATACTCACGCTTGCGAAACATCTCATCGACAATTGAACCGCACCACCCGCTGTCAGTGTCACAGGGACATTAGCCATTGTGATAATGAGCCTCAGGCCGAGAGATTGTGTTCCCCGTAGTCGATACCAATCGATCATATAGGTTACTTCGCCCACTTTCGTGCACTGTCGTCAAAGATGTAACAATAATTTCGAGAATAACGGTCTTTGTTTACAAATTTCCGAACGAGCCAATATAATCTCAAACACATTGGCAAATTGGAAATACCTCCTGCGTGAGAAGTTCGCCGATGTAACAGAACGAGAATATGTTGAACATGAATGTTGCATAGAGACTTAGAAAAGTCATTAGTGCAATTGGATTTTTGTGCTCGGCTCGGACTTCCTGTAACAACGATGAATCGACGATATCTCCGAAGCATACACAGATAGAGTAATGCAATGTCTTTTATACCAGATAAATGAAGTATCCCACGACGCACACCAACAGAGTGTAACCACCGATGCTCACCAGGCATATACCACGTAGCATTTTTTCAGCGGAAGAGACAAACCTGCAAGAACCATCGATATCAACGACGAAAACAGAACCCCACTACACTGAAAAAAAAATATCATTGAATCAAGTAAAATTTGCTTGCGGGCTGCCAAAGAGGTAAAAAAGTTGTTTCAATTCTACTCTGAATTCGTACAATCTCATACCGCATTGAAACGATAACATGTCACCTTGACAGTCTTGCTGTCGTTGTTTCAATATCATATGGAATTATAAAAATTGAAAGTACACTGATAAAAAAATACGGTTGAATCAACTAAGATCCGGGCAGGGACGTTCATCTAAATATTTTATTGGCACAGCTAAAAAATTGGTTAGTTCAACCATTTATTGGGTGATTCCACCAAAATATTTTTAAGTCATTAAAATATTTTGTTCGACCAATTAAATATTTATTTGAACGTCCCTGCCCGAATCTTAGTTGATTCAACTGTACTTTTTTATCAGTGTAGAATTAAAACAAACATTTTTTTCTTCGATAGCCCGCAAGCGAATTTTTTTTCAGTGTAGCCAATATTGGTCGTATGACGAAGATATACGCACGTCAAAGACCTGACGTGATGCTCGATGATATCGGCCATCCTGCGATCGACGCTGTCGTGCATCTTGCTCTCGTCACTCCCGTCGACGAGTTCGTTAAGTTTTGCCATCAGAATCTTGAGTTGCCCGCAGGCGTGCACCACTATAACGACACTCACACTGTAACAGGCGACGCCGACCGCGTGCAGAATAAAAGTTGCGATCACTTGACTCAAATATATTATTTCGTAGAGGGGGCTTTCGTTGACGAAAGACACCCCGAAATGGCTAGGTACAGCGAACGATCTCTGCGACACAATCTCCGTTCCGTTGTCGTGTGACATATTCGAATTACGGTATTTCACGACGAACGGAAGAATGGCGTACCAAGTGGCGGCGCTGAACGAGGCGAAGCAACAAATTTTCGTGACCACATGACCGTATCGAGCGTGGTGCAGCATTATTTTTTTGAACTTTGGGGACTCCGTGCCGAGCCAATCGTGTTCAATGTGTCTGATGCACAGCTCGATGTCCCGCCGATGGCATCGCAAGAGAAAATATTTCGTTCCTTCTATGAGAACGAAACAGAGGCGAGTTAGATCTCCTATTTTTGCGAGGGTGTTTTTCTGATCTATGATTATATAGAGAAGCATTGGAATTGATCTTATGGCAATTCCGAGATAGCAGACTGCCACTGAAATATTCGCGAGTAATATTCGCCAGGAAAATATTCTATCGTCGTTCGACGACCAAACACCGAGAATTATAAAAAATCGTCGACACATGTGTATCGCGTAAGCTGCCTCGGGACGGGAGCTTTTTTCGGCGATGTCGTTTCTCGGCTGGACGATTCGTTCTTTCGATGTCATTTTTCTTTTTCCCAGAGAGCTTGTGCCCCGAAAAGCCACCTCTCGCTAGACGCGAGACTAATTTGTGGTACATTGATGCGATAATACGAAAGTCAATACGGAGCGTGTGCTGCGCATGCGCTCCTTGTGAGTATTGTCGCAAATCGGAAACAGCGTAAGTGCAGCCGTTTAACCCTTTCAGCCACGTAATGCTTCCCCCACTTATCTTCATGGCAAGCTCTCTGAACCGATGGTAGTCACACAAATTACACCAATTTTGTTACGTGCACAGTCGAGAGGACAAATGATTCGCGTAACGACGGATAAATTGTCAACTAAATGGAAAATATGGTCCCTCGAGGCGGATGCGTGGTTTTCTGAAGAAGGGGAAGAAAAGACAACGTTTGAACAACGTGACCCCGAGAACTCCAGTTCTTTCAATGACGATGCCTCGTATATCGTGGCGTTCGCGACCTTTTAGATCGAACGAGAATTCTTTTTTAATATTTAAACATTTTCTTTTTTAAACATTGTAAAATCATTCTATTCTACAAGCAATTACCAGTGCCATTAATTGGTGTATCGGTGAAATAGTATATCGTTCGTAGAGCACGCTAGTGATTCTTTGGCTCGTTTACCGTTATTACCGTTTACTAGTACAGTGATCGTACCTCAAACATACTTTAAATACGCCCGCCCAGTGATTAAAGCGACTCTTACCTTATCCAGAACGAGTGGTCAGTAATTGCAAGATTCTAGCATTATACACAGCACTTGTGTATGCTAACTCTGTATTGATCACGCTTTATAATGGATGGGGTATTATTTACGTCAAACTCATCTCAGCCAAAACTGATGCCGTCAAAAAGTAACTAGGTTGGAAAAACGCTATATATATGAATCTTATTGCCATACTATACGTAACCCTGTGAGGCTGTTGTGGACTAAATTTGGCTTTTATCAGATAGTTTAAAACCAAGCCTGCGAATGAACATGAGCCACCAAAGCTTCTTTTGTAAGTTCTTTATAATTATGAATTAGAAATGGATTATCAAATTATGGGTTTGAAAAATCCATTTTTCGGAAGGGACGTCATACCTCAAATATGTCACTTCCGGTTTGAAAATCTCATTTTTCGAGCGAAAGTGATGCAGGGGGAAGCGTCGCTTCCGGTCGAAAAATGGGATTTTCAAACCGGAAGTGACGTGTACATAAAAAAAACGACGAGAAAAAATTGGTATACAGTCGGCGAGAGCTCACGTTCCTGCGAATTTTGATTACAGACTTTAGTACGCTTAACCCCCAAGCGTTCGTACAAAAAAAGTTGCGGTTTATATTCATTCGCACGCTTTACCTCACTTCCGGTCCGCCAATCTCATTTTTCGACCGGAAGTGACTCCTTACCGGAATAACGTCACTTCCGGTTTGGAAATCTCTATTTCCGACAGGAAGTGACGTCATTCCAAAAATACGTTATTTCGGTCGAAAAATGTGATTTTCAAATATTTTCTCGTTGCATGGTAGAACGTGTTTGCATTGAATAATTATTACCCGTTCGATACTCTGAGATAAATTTTGCATCAAGTTAATCGCGAGCAGTATCTATCCACGAAGGTGAGAGCTCGTAAGTTCTATCGATCCGATATCACCGAGATTGTCAGCGTCAAGACAAGAGAGACGTGAAGAATTTATGCGCAATGGAAAAAAATAGCCAATCATGGAACACTTCCAGGTGCTACGATAAGAACCTTATTTAGAAAAAAAATGTTGTACGCACCTATTGACCACTGTCGGTCTCAGTAATCAGCCGACAGCACATCGCGAGGAGCGCTTCCGGGCGCCACAAGTCCCTTTGCCTTACGCTGGGATCTTTCATAGTCCCAAAGCATAGTTAGTTTTCTGTCATACGCTAGACATTTAATTTTCGTTAAATAGTTTCGGTATCATGGAGCTCGTGCGTGAAGGTGAGGTTTGACTAACATCCTAATTAAATTTTGCCAATAGTGTAATGACGATAATTAATTAAGCGCGATAGCTAATTAAGAACGCATTAATCCTGCTAAAACAATTCTAATATCTCATTGCGAACAACAAGTATCATAATGAGTATTATAATGAATTGATGAGTAATCTAATTATATTATTTATTTTCATTAATCTAATTATACTTAGAGCTAAGTACCTCATATGTATTATCATAATTGCTCATTAAATTACGATAATTATTTACGATGATAATTAGGTGATTATGGTCATTAATGAGCTATAAGTCACCACTAGATGCTCATTATCTTATTATCATCGGGACATCGACGCATGGCATCAATCGAAATAAATTCATCGAATCGGTTGTATGACGGCAGTCTTCAGACGCTGAATTATTTTTTTCAGGAGAACGATGGAAAGTTCAAAAGGGCACGACTACGATGTTCCTCGCGGAAATCGTGGGCACAGGAGTGCTTCTTTTCGTTGGTTGCATGGGTGCCGTTGGCACGTTGGGTCGTTTTCCCCCCTCCTCCTTGCAATCGTCACTGACCTTCGGGATGACAGTCAATCTTGTTATCATGGCAAGTTCTGCAATTTTCACTGAAATTTTTATTTATTAGTAAAAAGTATTATTTATTAATTAAAAGTATTATTTATTAATTGAAAGTATTATTTACTAATTAAAATTAGAAAAATATCGAATCAATTTCCCGTTGCTGCAGATGCTCGGGCACGTAAGCGGCGCGCATCTGAATCCCGCAGTGACGATCGGGGCAGTTATATGGGGTCTCAAGAGCATTCCCACGGGTGTCGTTTACATATTCGGGCAATTCATCGGGGCGAGTGTTGGATACGGTCTACTGAAGGTTCTTTTTTGATAAGTCTATCTTCGTTCCAAATCTCCCATCGTCGATCGCGATAACATCCACATAGTTTTCCGACGTTAAATTTTAGATGGTCACGCCTGTTGACTACTTCAATGATGGAAATCCAAACTCTACGATACCGCTGTGCGTCACAGCCATCCATCCGGAAGTCACCTCGATCCAAGCTATCCTCATCGAGGCCCTTTGCACAGGAGTCATCTTGTGCACGGCCTGCGCGACTTGGGACCCGAGATGCTCACACACCACAGACTCCACTGCTCTGAGATTCGGTTTCTCCGTCGTTGCGGTCGGATGCGCAGCTGTAAATGAAGATTACTGTTGAAAAAAGACACGCAAAAACTTTTCAGTCATCGTCCTGAAATCGTTATGTTTTAATCGAAAAAGTAAATCGATCTGTTGCAGGGCCCTTACACGGGATGCAGCTTGAATCCGGCGAGGACTTTCGGTCCGGCATTGTGGAACAACATGTGGAAGGATCATTGGGTAAACTTCGATCTTGAAATCTTTAATTTTTTTTGAATGATCATCTACTTTTTTAAATGTTCTTCAATTTTAAAAAATGTTCTTTAACTTTTTTTAATTATCTTCAATTTTTTAATATTATCTTAAACTTTTCTTAATGATCTTCAATTTTTCAAAATTATCTTAAACCTGTCTTAGGGATCTTCAATTTTTTAAAATTATCTGCACTTTTATTAAATCACCTGCAATTCTTGATTCGAGTGTCCAATCTTTCGCGATGATCTTCAATTTTAAGAAATCAACTGCAATTCTCGATTCCTCGCACTTTTCCTATCGGCTATCGTTGAGATTACTCGAGTGCATATTGCCCTCCGAACATTCCATCGGTGCAGCGAACGTCACTGCACAAGGCAATGATTCACTGCCGATTCATCGGTTTTCATCGAATTATTATTCTCGATCGCCGCGAAGAATTCTGGAGATAAAATTTTGTTTTTATTTTATTATTATTTTTTTGCATGCCTTACCTTATCTCCTCGTGCAATCGGCCCATCGGCCTATAGAAGCGATAGCAGCGGTACAGTAGTCGCGATTAGCTGATAATTGTTTTAACGATTATCGGCAATCACTACCGATCTTATCGGCACTGATTCGAGGTCGCATGGTAGTTGCATAATACACTCGATCCTGCGTGATCTGAAGTGAACACTTAGTTATTTATTTTTATTCTTTTTCTATGTTCCAGGTGTACTATGTGGGACCTGTTATGGGAGCTCTTCTGGGGACTTACACGTATCAAATTCTCTTCGCGCTGCCCAACGAACCGGCCAGAGGAAAGCATTCGCCGTGTCCCATGGAGCTCAAACCCATTGATTCCGGAGAGCTTATCAATAACAAGAGGGCATCCGCATGAATCTTTCCGAGCGACAATGACCTTCCCCTGTGCTGTTCAAACTTTAAGTTTTAAGACATTATTTATTGAAACAATTATCTGCTCAATCATCGCCATGTACCACAGTTTCTGTGGTTGATATCCCGCAATAAAGATTAAAAAATGACAACTCCAAACAATGCGATCTACCTTGGCGAGTCCGATGAAGGGGGTGCATTAAGAGGAAGCGGGGGGGGGGGGGGGGGGGGGGGGGTAATTATACAGAGGAAATTTTTTGAACGTGCAGCAACCCCTGCGTCGGTCGCCACCCTTTCCGGTCCCTGGCCTCGAATTTCAAACTTTACGCCGATTTATTCACGAGGGGTGGATCGAAAGCCTGCCGAGCGAGTTTCGCAGACTTTCAATGGAAAACGGGAATCTCATCATCGTGCAGTCTGCTGGGGGTCGAGTGACAACCCTTTCGCCTGTGACCAGTCGCTCATCGGTCAGCGATACGAGAATCTCCTTCCTTGTCGAGACGAGCTCCTGAAGAGGTCGGGTCACCGGTTTCCTATTGTTCCTCTTCTGCAACTGTGGTCCAGGTACCGTTATTGTTGGCGATTCTTCTTTTTTTTCTTGCACACTCGCATTATAGTACACCCATCGAGAGATGATCCCAGACAGAAAAATGACGGAACGGTGGCGGTACGAATAGTACGAAACCCGTTTGACGGCACGTTTTTCTATCAGGGATTTTTGTTTCTCATCGAAGGGTTCACGTCGATGTTTATTCGATCCACTGTGCAGGCCTTCTATAAAGTGACGATAACCGATGAAAGAATGAACTGTACTAAAATTTTTAAAATTGACCATTTTCAGGATAGGAAATGCTATGTTAAATTTTGCGAAACGGCACTTTTTTTCAACAAATTTCGAGATATCGAATTAAAAC
>JAPYZD010003822.1:0-13620 GCA_030522725.1 Ichneumoninae sp. B BG-2022a
TATGGCCGTCTGTACCGGCACGGGTTTTCCTTAGTTTCCCCGTGTCCCTGGCAAATGCGGTACAGTGTAGCTAAGTCGGCTACGGACGCACTGGAAGTTGGGGAGCTTAGCTGAGTGCGCCTAGGGAGTGCTAGGGGGGAATCGGGATGGGGTTCCGTAAAAACCCGACAAGGTATACGGTGGAATAGCAAAAATAAATATTAAAAAAAAAAACTGTAAGTTTAGTTATAATAACCCTAATAGCCACGCGCCATGAAACGGACGCAGTTGGATCAATATTTGCGACACGTGCAGCGCATGTTGCAAATATTGGTCGAACTGCGTCCGTTTCGTGGCGCGTGGTTATCAGGGAAGGAAAACACACACTCTAAAATGTTTCTTGAACGCTTATAATAGCGGTAGTTTCGTCAAAGAGCTTCGTGTCATCTGCAAACAGTAGCACTTGCGAATGACTGATAACTGTAACCATATCATTACTATGTACTACTTTTAGTATTACTTTTATTATTATGTATTACTTTGTACTATGTAGCAAAGACCGCGGCAAACACCGCAGCAAACTCGAATGAAAAATCATCCTTTCGCACCGACTGTTGCACCGATTAACAAGTTGGACGCCACGTCACGCATATCTGGGTGACGGCTGTTTCCGCTGAAGCCCAGTCATCGCGCTGGACGTTCACCGTGTTAAAGCACCGAATAAAGCACCGATCACACCACCGAATAAAGCACTGAACAAACCACCGATTACAGCACCGAATAAAGCATCAAATTAATGAAATCCGTTGGGAAATATGCCACTGGAAAATGGCGGAGGTTTTAATTCGATATCTCGACATTTTCTGAAAATAAATTGCCGTTTCGCAAAATTAAACATAGGATTTGCTATGCTGACAATGGTCAATTTTTAAAATAACTAAAAAAAACAGTTTTACGTTTCATGTGTGGAAATGGTTCACCTGAAACCAATGTTGGTGGAAAAAATTCGATATCACGAAAAAAAGTCTCCATTTTATTATTATTATTATTATTAATAATATTTGCAGAAAGGAAGTTTACGTCGTTTATCGTTGCAGCGTTTACACTTAACGGCATCCTTCGGGGAAAATCTGTACCTTTGAGACAAGCAAATATCTGCATTGTCGACCGTTCGTATTTTCGAGCGTCGGTTAATTACCCCATCATTTAGGTATATTCTTCCATCCTTTGAAATCCTTTTGGATTCAAGTCGACTCTTTGGCGGGAGATTCAAAGATTGTTATACCATTTAGTCAGGGCCTAGATCCCCGTCACATCTTTCGCTAATGATACGATAAAGTTACGCTAACGGTAACCTTACGGCAACGCGAATGTCAATCGGATGTCACTGAAAAGAAAATACATTTCTGAGTTGTATTTTCTTTAGTCTATGTATTTTCTGAAATGTATTTTCTTTAGTCTATCACTGACATCGGATTGATATTCGCGTTGCCGTAAGGTTACCGTACGCGTAACTTTATCGTAGCATAAGCATATCATTAGCGAAAGATGTGACGGGGATCTGGGCCCAGGATAGGTTACTAGATGGTGAGTGTAGAACGTTTATCAGTCGTGTTTTATGTGTTATTGTCAATAAACATCATACTATCTTACTTTTTGACTCTAATATTCAATCGACTCCGAGGGCGTCAGACGGAAGTTGCATTGAAGCACATATATCGCGTCTCTTGTACGGAAATTATTTGGGAGTCGCAGTCTGCTAGGAACTTTGCGATGGACGAGGTTGTTTATATATAATAGAGGTTTCCCTTTCGTCCGCCTATATGTTATCCCTAGCAACTTGCAGCTAAAATTGAAAGGCGCCCTTGATAATGTAGAACACGCGCCGATCACAGCTGACGATAGTTGTCCCACGATATGCAATACCCTACTATGCAGATCGAGGTGACAATAAAAAAAAACATGCGTAGGTTCGATTTGTCGGCAAATAACCATTGTCATTAGTCATTGAATCAAAGTTGACGGTCGCAAAGGCATCGTAACAAACATTACTGCAATTTGTGAGTAAATCGACAAGTCCGCAGCACCATTTTGTTCGATTTCGAAAAAGTTCGAATGCCTCGATCGTACAACCGTACTCATTCCCTCCTGTCAGACGGGCCTTCAATGTATTCTGACGTAGCACAATATTTTAGGTTAAACCTACAGTCTGTCTATGCAATTTATACGCTTCACGTACATTTTAATACTGATTTCAGGTATTACGCAAGTTTCGAGTGACAATGCATATTATTAATTCAAATTTTTATAATATCCCGGGCTCACGATTTTTTTTTTTAGGATTGCATCGATTGCGTTTATATCACATTACTTTTGATGAACGACGGAAGACGTGAAGTCTCGAAATCATATCGGATTGTCGTATATTTATTTGATTTGACTCATTCGTTATAAACGTCAACAATATTTTCCTCTAATTTGTATTCGCAGACCTCAATCGCCGGCAGTTGAGTCATTCTACAGCTAAGGATAAACAATTTTTATGGAATAAAAACGTTCAAACGTTCGGAGATTATTTTAATTTATGCCATCAAAGCATAAAAGCGTTCTGCCGAAATATCTTTGTTGCACGGTCCTTATCTTAGCATTCTTATTTTATCACGTTGAATCCTTGCTATCATAATTTTGTACCTATATAGATTTTTCTTATCAGTATCGTATTACCATTGCTGTTATGTATGTAATCTTGAAATTTAATATTATCGTGACCCCAATATACGTATTACTTATCAACATGGAAACTTGGATACTTAAAACAAAATAAGCTGTGGATCTATTTTGTTTCAGATCATCATTAGTAGTACGACAAGTATGGCAAATGTAGCGTCAACACAAGTCCCAACATGCTGAAGAATCAAAGTGACTCGACCAGAGATCAAAGTGAATAGAGAGAAGAGATTAATACATTGGCAAAAATGGCAAACTATACAATGACATTTTGTCCGCCTAACGTGACCTTCGACGAGATTTGGGTGAATCATGGAACATCAAAGTGTTTCATGGATACCGTCGGCACGTCTGTCATAGCTTCCTATCTTCTGATCTTCGGTTCGATACAATTGTGGATGTATCGAAAGTACGGGACAACTATTAACGACAATCTTTTGCCGTCCAGCAAGTTGTACGACGTACAAAAATTCTTCCTCTATCTAGTACCTACGCTCGGCATACTCAGAATCATTCTGCAGGCAACGGTGCTCGACGATAAAATGGTGTACGGATATATGGTAAGCTCAGAGAATCGGAATTCCGTACCTTGCTTCTATATGACACATTTTGAAGAGCCTGTAGCCTCTTTCAATTCGTATCAAGAGCCAGTCTCAAAATATGTTACTTTGCATACACTTGAGCTCCTAACGAAGCTAGAATGCGGATCGACTTAATTACTCAGTCATAAAATTTGTATAGCAAATTAATTCTATAATGCTTTTACCAAGCGAGTTACTTCCTTAATTCACTTGAAAAGCAAAGTACACTGTTCGGTTTGGCAGTAACTTACATTATTCGTCCTGGCTCAGATTGTCACCACGTTAGTGTTACCGGTACATTTACAATTGTAAAATGTAAAACAACTGTACCAGAACATCCCTTATATTGATTTATCAACTGCAAGTTTACAGTTATAATAAGGAAAACACACACTCTAAAATGTTTCTCGATTCAATTCGTATCAAGAGCCAGTCTCAAAATATCCCAGATAGAAAAGTGACGGCACAGGATCTACTCGGTACTAGCATGGGAACGCATGCCGTGTCGGTATAATGCAGACATGTATGTCCGCATGTGACGATATTGTGACGGTACGGCGGTTTGATGCCAGAAATCTGCTTGCACGGTTATAGCTCGCCGTGCTCGCAAGCAGACTTCTGGTATCAAGACGCCGTGCCGTCACAATATCGTCACATACGGACATACATGTCTGCATTGTGCCATCACAGCCTGCCGAATGTTACGGCACGCTTTTCTTACTAGGATGTTACTTTGCATACTCTTGAGCTCCTAACGAAGCTAGAATGCGGATCGACTTAATTACTCACTCATAAAATTTGTATAGCAAATTAATTCTACAATGCTTTTACCAAGCGAGTTACTTCCTTAATTCACTTGAAAAGCAAAGTACACTGTTCGGTTTGGCAGTAACTTACAATATTCGTCCTGGCTCAGATTGTCACCACCGTTCTCACAGTAATAGTCTACCCATATTCGGTGTACATACTGCGAGTGGAGAGACACAAACTTTTACCAAGCGTACCACCCAGAGGCCATGGTCTTGTTTTACTTGGTTTCTGGACTCTGGCATTCATTGCAGAAAATCTTACGTTCATAAACATTGGACGGCTAGAATGGTGGTTCCATCTGAACACGTGAGTGTTACAGAGGAGACTAGTTTCAGTAGAGAAATTTTAGAGAGTGCAGCGACCCTTTCCCCCTCTTCGAATCATTATATTTAGATGGTTGTTCTATTCGTAGAGCTACGGACCAGATTGAGATGGCTCTCTTCGTTGTTCGCTACGTCAGCAATTTAGTCATTTTTGCTCTTGGTCTGAGAGCACCAGGAATCATCGGTAGCTCTGATCCTGACTATCAGACGCTCAATGACGGTCCAAATTTCAGGACGAGATATTACCAAGGTGTAAGTCTTGCCTCTCCATGTGCGCCAAATTCTTCTTTCGGCGTAATCGAAGAGTGAAATTATTCATTATCAATGGTTACGACAAAGAATAATTCTTTAATAAAATTGCTCTTTCAGAGACCCGACGATAATTCCTCGACATGGAGGAACGCTTGGTACAAAGTGAAAACCCTGGCACCTTTTCTGTGGCCGAAGAAGGATATTCTTCTTCAGTTGCGAGTTTTATTCTGCTTTGCACTTCTTGGCGCAGGAAGAGTCATAAATCTCTACGTGCCGATCTATAATAAGAAAATCGTCGACAGCGTCACGGATCTTCCAATTACGTTCAGGTTCGTTTTTAACACAAATAGTTAACTATAATTGAAGTTGAAGAACCGGTAACTCTGTAAAGTAATGAATTTTAAAAAATGCCAACATTCCAGATGGGACATCGTCTTGATTTACGTGACTTTCAAGTTTCTTCAGGGAGGTGGTACCGGCGGTATGGGACTTTTGAACAATCTTCGCTCGTTTCTATGGATCCGTATTCAACAGTACACGACCCGAGAGGTCGAAGTCGAGCTGTTTAGGTCAGTAAAAAGAAAACTATGACTTTCCAACTTGTATAACGAATTTCTTTATCGATTTTGTTTTGTTTTCTCAAAAATTAAGACATCTTCATGGATTGAGTCTGCGATGGCATCTCGGTCGCAAAACCGGCGAAGTATTGCGCGTAATGGATCGGGGAACAGATTCCATCAATAATCTTCTCAACTACATTCTCTTCTCAATCGCTCCAACCATAGTAGACATAATGATAGCTGTGATATTCTTTGTTAGTGCATTCAACAAGTGGTTTGGACTCATAGTATTCAGCACGATGGTTCTCTACATCGGTATAAAAACTCGAGTTTTATAGTTCTCATTTGTTATTCGAGGGAAGCGTAGTCTTTAAATTTCTTCAATTATTTCAGCCGCAACTATAATAGTGACGGAGTGGCGAACAAAGTTTCAAAGAAGAGCAAATTTGGCCGACAATGCTAGAAACGCTCGTAGCGTGGATTCTTTGCTGAACTTCGAAACGGTCAAATATTACGGGGCTGAGAGATACGAAGTCGATGGCTATAGGGAAGCTATACTGAAGTTTCAGACGGAAGAATGGAAGTCGATGATTACATTGAATGTATTGAATACAATGCAAAACATCATTGTGTGCAGTGGACTGCTAGCTGGTTCATTGCTCTGTCTTCATATGGTAAGAAAATAATTAATTGTATTTTGCAGCATCATCTGTAGGTATCAGAGATTTTTGTTTTCTTTTTCAGGTCGTTTACGAGAAATCTTTGACGATCGGAGACTACGTCCTTTTCGCTAGTTATATCATTCAGCTCTATGTGCCTCTGAACTGGTTCGGCACGTACTACAGGTGAATTTTAAAAAATGGCAAAACATTAATTTTAGGGAAAATATAGCTAATGGTTTATTTTCTATTCAGAGCGATCCAGAAGAACTTTGTCGATATGGAGAACATGTTTGACCTGTTGCGCGAAGAGCAGGAAGTCATCGACGCTCCTGGAGCTGGTCCATTGATAGTTAAACGTGGCCAGGTCGAATTTACCAATGTAACTTTTGGATATCAGCCGGAGAGGACGATCTTGAAGAACGTTAGCTTCGTGGCACCTGCTGGAAAGACTATAGCATTCGTTGGACCCACCGGAGCTGGTAAATCGACGATAATGCGACTGCTCTTCAGATTCTACGATGTCGAGCAAGGAGCCGTTAGCATCGATGGACAAAATGTTAAGACCGTCAAACAGGACTCACTGCGCAATTCTATAGGTACGACTGCTGGCTTCGGTCGCAGCAATATAGACATTAAACAATGGCATCTTTTGTTTTGCAGGGGTTGTTCCTCAGGATACCGTTCTGTTCAATAATAGCATAAAGTACAACATCCAATACGGTCGCATCGACGCACCCGAGGCGGATATAATAGCAGCTGCTAAGTACGCCGACATACACGAGAAGATCTTAACGTTTCCCGACAGTTACGAGACTCAAGTTGGCGAACGAGGCTTGCGTCTGAGCGGCGGTGAGAAGCAAAGAGTCGCCATAGCTCGGACAATCCTAAAAGCGCCCAAAATCGTGCTTCTCGACGAAGCTACGAGCGCTCTTGACACACAAACTGAAAGAAACATTCAGGCAGCTCTCAGTCGCGTTTGCGCTAATCGTACGACTATCATAATAGCTCACAGACTATCGACGATCATTCACGCCGACGAGATACTAGTTTTGCGGGACGGCGAGATCGTCGAACGAGGCAAACACGAAGAATTGATATCCTACGGGGGCTTCTATCACGACATGTGGCAATCACAGCTGCAAAACGATCAGGCAAATTTAACAGAGGTTACAGCAAATGGAAATTCGAGTAGAGATGTCGAAAATGAAGTCAAGGATTCTTAGGGTTGATATTTTTTATCGAGAAAAGAGCGAACAACTGTTGTTTTATGCAGATATTAGATTGGATTTTTAAGGACGTTTTGAAGGAGTTCGAAAAGGATTTCTTTCTGTATCCATGCAGATTATGTAAATCAAATACTTTTCGATTAGAGTTTGGGACCTCGCCTAATGATGTATTGGTGATTAATCGATTTTATCTATTGGTGTTGAAGAGTTTTAAGTCGCAACTTTTTTATTTCTTTTTGCATTTCGAACCATAAATTTTAAAGAGCGACATATTTTAATAGAACATATTAGTAGACAATAATATATTAACGATCTCCCGTTTACCTATCGACAAATATTCGAATTCATCTTGTATGTTGTAAGATGAGGAACGTTTTTGAAATGAGTAAAGTTGGACGAAAATTAAATTTGCAAGTCAATTTATTTGGTATTAGCGATGGAGTGGAATCATTTTTATTAGTCCGGTGGGTTCACATTGGGAAGAAAGGATTGGTTTTTGCAGTGACAAATCATCGATCGTTCAATCCAAGACGTTTGGCGTAAGCACCGTCGGGTACCCAACCACTTTCGTCCACAGGCTCGTCTACGGTTTGCTCGTTCTCGCCCCATCCGAAGTAATAACTTGCCACGAACATCCAGCCCAGCATACAAGCGACCTCCAATAAAAAGGATCGTTCGCGTTTACATTCGGATCTTTTCTGGAGATTCGAGGCATGTCGATTTCTCAAATCAGTAACTTTCGTAGTCTTTTTTGCAGAGCACAAACTTATCTACAGAAGATGTCCTTAGTATCTTATCCCTATGTACGAAGATAAAAAAATGTTATTTTTCTAGTTTCCCCAGTCTGCACAGCTCAAACATGGAAAAGTCAGGGAATTTCAAAATTGGTCAGAGAAGAAGTAAATTGTCGCCGAACCTTTTATAAATAAATAAGAAGTACATAAAAGGAAGCCCTAAAAAATGGGAACATTTAAAAAAATAATAATTAAATGTTAATATAATAATTAGGAATTTTCATTAGCGATATTAATTTTTTTGATTATAAGTCGTCAGAAGTTTGGTCAGGGAAAATTTTTAATTGATGAGTGACAAGTCAGGGAAAAGTCAGGGAATTTTTTTCCGGCGAAAAAACGGTCACCATGTCAAATGTTGTCAATGGGATTATCTTTTTGCTACCTTGACGACAAGACTTGCCGGTGCCGAGTCTGGCATATCACGGTTTTCGCTCATTGAATTCAACGACTCTTCCTCGCATTTTAATTTTGGCTCGAAAAATCTCTTGCGGGCCGTGATTTAATATTTTTTATACAATTTTGTAAGAATTTAAGGCGCCGAACGACGTTTCCGATGGATGCGACCAGTCGATAAGCTTTTACGATTAGTGAAGACTGCATAAAAAAAAGCGCTCGTCACTGCGTAGCTGCAAATAAAAGAACGCAGACTTATTTGACGGTATCGCGGATGAAGATACACGTGTGAATACAGCGAAAACTGAATTCGAGGACTCGGCAATATATATATATATTTTTTTCAAGCAAGTAGGAAGGGCTATCGACTCGACACTTCGGATTCCCACGTCCCTCTAGTGCCGCTCGCGGTGCAGCAGAACTGCGCGGAACGCCTCGCGGTTCTGCGAGGGGCTGCAACCCTTCCAAGTATTTCTCGGTCACCAAACAGCCCTTCAAGTACCTAAATTTGGGCAAAATATATTTCTCTCGATACATCAAACATTGAGACGTTTTTGAGATTTTCTTCATTTTTATTTGTGCAACATTGAAACGTTTATCGAATCTGTGAACATGCGGCAAGGAAGAATCGTGAATCATATTGCGACGATAAACAAGTCGATATTGAGCCAGCAGTAGGTTTAACCTGCGTGCCCATGGCCATCGGTCAGACTCTATCTTGTCGTCATCAACGAGGTAAAAAAAAATGACATATTTTCGGGAATTATTAGCTGAACGAAAATACAATTTTTCTTTCTCCCAATAAATCCACGGACATGCAGACAGATTTGATGTTGCCATGGATGCGAGATCAGATCGCGGAAGCTTGGCATAGCAGAAAGAATTCGAGGGCCTCGGCCGATAGGCGTGCAGGAAGCAACAATAATACCGATAAATCGGTAACCGGCGGAAGCTCGGAGGGAAGCGGCAGCAGAGACGAAACAGGAATGTTTCTCCCGGCTGCCGCCTCGTCCGAGACATTTTCCGTGAATGTTATAAGGTGAAAATCCCTTTAGAATATTATTAATATCTATATATATATTTTTTTTTTTCTCATCGGTCAAACCCGATGATTTTCAGATATTTTTTTAGGCATTCTTTTCAGCTTTCACGTACGGGGAAATTTCTTGCCGGAAACGGAGCGCGTTGCTTCCTTTTAGCGACAATAATGTTACTGATATTTGTAATAACTATTTTTCTCTTGCATCAAAGAAACTGCCCTTTAAGGTATCTCGATTAATTTTTTCAAAACATTATCGCCGTTTTTTGTTGTCATGACTCGAACCGTTTGAAGATCAACTACTGGCGTACTCGTACGTGAAGGTATGAATGTTGTTTTTGAGGATAATTTTAACATTTTCTTTATTTTCATAGTTTGGAGGGTGGAGTATTGAATGTGACTGTCAAGCCGAGTTTCACGATCGATAGAATAAAAAATATCGCTACGCGGCATTTTTACGGTCAGCAAGACACGAGACAATCGGCATCGTCATCCGCAACGACTTCATCGCGATATCGTCTGGTTCATTCTACGGGACATCGGCAACTGTTCGACGATCGTATTATCGGCGACGAGGATGTAAAGGCATTCGGTAAGAAAAAAAAGCGTGCAAAGTGATTTGCACAATTGCTTCCTCATGTTTTACGGTTTTGCTCATAACTTCCTCTATGAAAATTCCGTTGTGCCATTTTGGCTTCCTCATAGAGGAAGCTATAAGTAAAACATAATAAAAAAGTTTTAAGGCAGTTTTTAATCTAATCTTGACCGCTAATTGCGAAACTATAATTCATTTTACTCTTTGCGTGATCTTTGATTCAGAAACTTCAAAAAAATTTGAAAAATTCAATATTTGAAAAATCCCATAAAAATTAAACGGTTGGATCAATTTTTGCCAAATTTAATACGGAACATTGTACAGTGTTAATCCATTCCTGTGCCAAATTTAAGCTCGATACCTCCATGTTTATTCAAATTAGACCATTTTTAGTAATTAAAAAAATAATCTAATTTCTATAAAATCTGATTCCTTAGGTAGATTTCGGTCAAATTTAATACCAAAGGTCCTCGTTCATAGTATTGTATTTATGTGTATTTTTAGGAAGATAGCTCAACATTTACGAAAGTTAGAGCTACCAGACTTTTTAAAAAAATTTCGAATTCGCGTAAAACCTCGACACGGTCCTCAATCTTCATGAACATTATATCGAAGGAAGAGATGTGACCACTCTACCAGTGTACAAAATTTCAACCCGCTATCTCAAGCCGTTTCCGAGTTATAGTCGTTCTAAGCGATGCACGCTGTCACACACATACACATACATCCGGACGCCAGCTAAAAATTAAATTTCTCGACGTTTTCGAATATTCCTAGTACGCTGACATTAAAATTTTGAAAAAAAATTTTTTCACAAAAACATAGCTTCCTCTATGACGAATCAAAATAAAAAAATTGATGCTCACTCAATTTTTTTTAGCACCTAGTACTAACTTAATACAACCTTCCAGATGAATTGATACTGATGGAGGTACGTCCAGCTCCGACACGGGAGAATCTGACGGAGGAAGCTCTCAGGGGTCCGAATCAAGAAGCAATAGATCGTGCGACTGCTGACCTGCCTATTCGCAATCCAACGAGACCTGTACCTTCGAACAATTGTCCTACGGATGTGCGTAGTACTATACGGATGAAAAATAAATTAAATTTCATCCGCATGTGAGGACAAAGTATTGGAAATCCGAACGTTGTTTTTTTTTGCAGTTTCAGGCAGAGTTCAGAAAAATATTAATAACGCTTGTTCAAGCTTCGGCTAAAATTCTCACGCACAGCGATGACGCCGTCAAGGTCTACGAGGTAATAAGAGAGAAACTCGAATTACGCTGCAAGCCCCCTAGCGATCCAAAGGTCGTTAAAAATCTCGTCGACATGGGCTTCTCCGAGAACAAAGTGCTCAAAGCTCTGCATCTTCGAAAGTGAGTTCGAACAGGTGTTGCCGTTTTTTTTTGTTTTTAGTTAGAGAAATTAAATGGTGACTTCTTTTGGAAGGATGAACACGTCGGAAGCTTTGGAATGGCTCATAGAGCATCAGGACGATCTCGATGATGAGGACATCGAACTTCCGGCGTTGAGTGGGCCGGAAGTCATTGGCAATGAGGAAAATGGTACCTCCGGTCCGAGCTCGTCCTCCGGAGCTTTTGGCGGCATCAGGAGAAGATCGCTCAAGGAAGCTTGCGCGGATCTCTTCAAAGGAGGTAATTACAATTTTATTTATGGCGACAGAAAAATTTGTCGAATGGACCACGTTCCCACAAACGTTTTGGAGCACATTTGTAATTCGCCTCACTCATGTCGATGTCAACAGGTCAAAGGTTCGAAACGAAAAAGGAGCCAAATTTGGTTAAAGTCGTTGAACTATTGCTGGAGAGTTTTCGTCAATACAAAAGGCTTGAGTTCAAGCCTAGTTTGAGGGTCAAACAGTCGCTTATCGAGATGGGTTTCGAGGAGAAAAGCGTCATCGAAGCACTGAAAGTCACTGGAAACGATCAATCTAATGCTGTAATTACTTACACATATTTTTTAGAATTTTTTTTTCTTTTGATTAAATCATAATGGTCGTTTTTTCAAGTGTGAATGGCTGCTAGGACAACGAAGGCCGAGTCTGCAAGACCTCGACGAGGGCCTCGATCCAGAGGGACCGATCTACCAAGCTATTATGAACAATGCGCACGTCCAGCTCAGTCTCACAAATCCAAAAATGCTTCTGGGTAAATATTTATCTTACCGGCACGATTTTTTTTTCTCCATTATTTTACTTTACTATTTCTTTTTTGCAGCCTATTTGTCAATACTCGAGACTCCGTCGACCGCGAATATTTGGATCAACGATCCCGAGGTATCCCCGGTGTTAAGTCAAATATTCAAGACTTATCATTCGGAGAAACACGCGATTCACATGAATCGCTACGAGAACAGCTAACGTTCTCTATCTCGCTAAAATTAACGATCATCGATCAATATAAATATATATTTATTTATTTAAAAAAACAGAACCTCGTCGTCCTCGTCACCCAGCTTGTATCTATCGAGCAAGCAGCTTCTAGCAATAATTGAACGATATTTTCATAAAAATTTACAAGCTAGAGACGATCCGTGATTATTACAAATTCTATGATGTATGAGACACTTGAAGAAAAGGGAAAGCAGGTCACGGATCGCTCGGTTGTTATTTATTCAGCGCGTAAATAAAACAGATATTATCTCGTAGATGAAAAAAACAAAAGGACTGCGTTAAAAACAACAATATTGAGCATAAAATTAACTGTTGAACTATTGTCATCGCCTGCGTGCAAAAAACCTACACAAACGTCATGTATTTTATCTTTAGGCTTAAGAAGATTAAAAAAACGATATTTTAACGTTTATTGACCGCCTTTTCGGTACCAATCCCAATTACCTTTATTTTTGCTTCTTCATATGGGAATCTTTGTTTTCATGAAAAAAAGATATTCAATATTTTAATGAAATAGTGTTCAGAATGTTCCAAAACATCGCAAAATCACATTTAAAAGAAATGCCTGGATTCGTGTGTGTGTGTGTGTGTCAAAGATTCGAAAAATTGAAACTCATAACTTGAGCACGACTTGAGCTATCAAGCTGAACTTTCTAAGGTCGGTAGAGGAGTCAATCCTGAATGTTTGATTAAATGTTTTGCAAAATGTTTTCAGTTACTCAAATTTTACGCACTTTTGAACCTTTCTAAAAAAAAAGTCTATGTGCGCACGCTAACTAGCTCTGACCATTTTTTAGCTATCGGGCTAAAAAGTTGTACACAAAGGGACTATTATCGGCTGACGATCCCTATTTAATTTTGGGAGGATCGATCGAACTGTTTAATTTTTATGGATTTTTTTTTTAAGTTTATGAACAACTTGTATTTTCTGGTGTAGGGCTAGGTGTAAAATAAGGCAGATTCGTGATCAGTGGGAAAATGTACATCAGGCATCGCTCCGAAATGATGAATATCTACATCTTTTATAGGGATGATCTACATCTTTTATAGGGATGAACTACATTTTTTATAGAGATGATCTACATCTTTTATAGGGAACTAGGGACAATGACGCGCGCTATCGCGCGCGAGCGGAAATTTGTTAGCGCTGCAGCGCTTCGTTTGCCTAAGATATTTAAATTAGTAGTTTGATAAGGGAACTACAATCATCTGTCCATAGATCTACTGAACTTGCGAATTGAACGGTCACCCATCCAACTATTGACC
>JAPYZD010003823.1:0-13243 GCA_030522725.1 Ichneumoninae sp. B BG-2022a
CTGAAAAAATTCATACGTATTCAGAAAAATAAATGAATCATTTTCATAAAAAAAAAGTTTTGTTGCCGGGTAATTTGTTAACCAATTAATTTTTTGATGTATTTTTTTAATAACATCTTGCAATTATTATTATGCAAAATTAAACTTCTCAGTACCTTAAGTATACATGATTTTTTTGAGATTTTTACACCATCAAGAAGTACTTGCAATTTTCTCTTATTGTCGTCGAACTTATGCGAAGTCAGCGCACAGCGAGACTCCCTCCTTAACTGTATGCCTTGCTCTCGTTCTCTTTCCGACTCGCCTCGAAAAATCGATCTCTGATAGTTTCTTCGTTCCTGCGATGTCTCTCGCGACTGTCGCTATTCGTTCGCCGCGAAAGCTCGGTGAAACATCCGGTTACAAGGAATCCTGATATAGAAAAGGAAATGCAATATAGCAAAGTCTCGAGCGGTTGAAATTCCTCCTATAAATAAACTTCGAGAGCTAACAACCCGTCGAGATTGGCAATATCGAAGCAGCCACCGGCAGACGATGTTTTGTCGTAGTTTTTTTTTATGTCATTTTTGAAATGTAATTTGCAGTTTCACCGAAATTCCATTTGAGACGAAAACTCTTCGGGTAACTTGACTAGATTGCAAGTACTCACGGGTAATAATGCAAATATACACCTGTATGTATAACTATATATCGTGAGTTAACAAAACTATTCTTGTCGTTTACTAAGTTCGCATGTACGCGAACATTCTCTCTCGAACTTATCCATATTATAACAATTTCAAGGGGGCAAACTTTGCCTCGGTGTTCAACCGCAAAAGTTCGAAGCTTTCCGTGTTCCTCGGTTGGATTTCAAACGCGTGTGCTCAACGTATCAAAATGTTTGTGTAACAGTCGGTTTTCGGTATGATCGCCATGTGTTAAAAGTAAGTTTCCCGTATAGTTTTAGAGGTTTAACGTGAACACGCGCGAGATGGACGAATACTTACTTTCTTAACTCCGAGCCGCGGGCAAATCGAAGGAATAAGAAATAAATTGCCCGTCACGACAAACATAACACACCGTTTGTCGAGCCGCACACATTATTAACCCATAAATATTAGTTTCTCTGTTTATTGCCTTTTTCTTTCCAATTTCTTGAATTGACTTTACTCAACCTGCCGCGCGTATATTTATTTAATTTCATGAAAACTCGAAGCCACGTCGATCGACTGACTCAACGCTACGATAGAATTATTTGTTAACTTATAATTTTTGTCAAGGCGAATCCATAAATCACCCGCTCAATGATGAATTTGCCGACCGAGTAAACTTTATCCCAAAATACAGTACAGTAAAATGGATCGCAGTGTCGACAGCAAGCACGTGTTTTTATAACCAGCTACCTTTTTTCAAAAAAGTGCATACATAAGCACTCGGGGTAAGATTGTCTTACAGTAAATCAACTCGCGCTAAAACTTGTGCAGTCAGAAATCGTCCGATAATGATAATGGAGCAACACCGCGCGGATAATAATTGGAATAAACAATTCGCAAGAGAGTTCTTTTTTATATTAATAGAAAGGCTAATCGTTTTGGTCTTTCCTCGTAATATACACACGGTATAACGTTAGAGTCGGTAACGTGTATGTACATACATACAAATCGTAAAACCTCCCGGTGACGGCAGCAGCACCCACCACCACAGAGCGACACACAGTGAATGTGTAGCGAAATAGATTGAATAGCGTTCTAAATATAGATCTTATCGATCCAGGTAGCGCGCGAGCGCCTACCTGTAGCATGTATACAATTCACATTTCGCGCCCATCGTCGACCGTCGTCGCTGCCGTCTTCTGCACTCGTGGGAATCTGCATACACAATGTGTGTCCTTTAACATCGGACCTATATGTGCCGTGAAACGATCACAAAAAAAAAGATAATTATAATGGTCGATAGAAAATATCAAGAATCTACAAAACAAAATAATACATTTTTGTCTTTGTGTCAAATCGATTCTTCAATTCCGCCACGACTCCGATTTTTATTCTCTCTCGTGTGCAATGCATACTGGTAACTCATAATTCGTTATTATCATTGAGCGCAACGAACGGAAATACAAAGATCATAAAGTACGAATCAAAAATGGTAACATGCATAACTTGGAGTCCCTGAAATTATTTCTTACTTTGCCAACTCCGTGATTCATTGTAAACTCGCTCCGTGTACACCGAAGCGAGTTTAACGAGCTTTTTCACAATATCCCCGTCAACGATATTCACGATCATACATCCTGCCGGCCCGTACAGCGCTGTGTGTGTAACGTATCGCGCGTTAATAATCCATTAACGTTTGTAACACCGAACAGTGAACAATATTTATTCGTTAGCGACTAACGACGTTACACCCTGAAATTATAATTGGGTGGACAATATTTTGGACGCTTCTTTTTTGTTGTTTTTTAATTTTTTGTACAGTCTGCACACATCGTCGTTAGAGCTAATACATATGTGTAATACGATAATGGTCGGATGGTCTCGAGTTACCTATGAGTGATAGTCCACTATACCGCGAGGTACCTCTAACGTTCGCATAAGAATTCGTATTTATGTAATTGGATGGATAGGGCTTAGGGTTTTCATAGGGCTTGAGCCATCGTACAAGTATCTCTATAGTATCCTCAGTATAGCTCTTATACACACGCGGTATACTGTTACATGGTAGAATACATGCTTCGCGTCGTGGGACACTATTAAAATGCCACCCTCTTCCTACCCCTCGGTATCTTTTACCGAACGGCACGGGTAATACTTGTACAAGCAACCGGCAGCCGCTTGCTGCACATACTCGTGGTAACTGTTTATTCGGAAGCCGTTCAACGTATGTCACGAGAATATAATGTTATACGGTCACTTTGTAAAATCAACTCGTCTCACGCAGAATGCCTTCGCTACAGCCGATGAGAGGACTTTTTATTTTTATTTTTTTCAAGCGTAGGTGCCATTAGCCCTCGAGGTGAAATGTGATTGAGCATCGGATATTTATGTACCGTTATTATCGGTTTCCGTTATAAAGTTGCCGCCGGCAGATCATATCTCGCATCTTTCGATTCAATTAATTGAACGCAACAGCGAGGAATGAGCTTTTTCGCCGCAACGAGATACAATAACGTTGATATTTTTATTGCGGAAAAAAATAAATCCCTCACCGCCAACGGATTTGCCTGCGATACGTGATCAATTTATTAATAAAATAATTTTTCTATCCGTTCATGATTTAAATCCATGGTACGCAGTGAAAAAAAGCGATTGTGCATTTGAAAATTATCGGTTGTCATTTCCACAGACGTATCCAGTTTTGGTCGTTAATTTTACAGACAAAACATTGTCAATGACACGACAAGAACAAGTTTGTTTATGACAAATGACTTTTTGTCAGCCCTGCGATTTTACCATTTTTTGTTCTTCTTTATTTATTATGCAATGTTCTAAATGAGCCTGCCAGTGACATTGACAGCTGTGAATAGTACACAACACAGTGGTTTTATTCTATAATGGAAAATTGCTTGGAAAAGAGGTTCTTGCTCGTTTTAGGTTGGCTATTTAAAGTTAACTTCAATATTCACACAGAGATATTCGTGCCTCGGTCGCTCGCGCATTATTATCTCACAATCGAGTTAAACGAGCTGTTCCATTTCAATTTTACCACTGTACCACTGAATGGCGGGTATTATTAATTTAAATTCAAAGTTTGTAGACGGGAAAGTTTTTGGGTGGTTCAAGATTGCCGATAGACGAAAGCACACGAAATTGCTTGTCTACAGATATGCAGTGTACATAAACTTTATGTCTGTTTATTCCATTGCATTAAACAACTAGCGCCGGTTTGGCTCTATTTTGTCGAGAACAGATCTAGTACTTCGAGAGTACCACTCGGAGAAATAAAACAACTCTAATTGGTTGGAAATTTTAATACTCAATCAGGCATTGATTGCGATCGGAGATTCGAGATAGATAATTGTCGTATCGCTGTCAAAGCCCATCGGGCAACTGTTTAAAGATTACTTTAAACAGTTTGTATACACAGATAGGGAAGGGCGGGGTAAAACGTGAATGCTGGGAAATAAAGGCACGAAAAATGAATTCCACTATTTACTTAAAAAATATATATAATAATTATTTCGATGCTCGTACAAAATTTGCGGTTGTGGGCCGAAAGGGGAGACCTCACAATTTTTGTATTTGCCCTGATTTAGGAGGTGTTTCCATGAATATTTGGAATTTTTTTTTTTGGCAGTCCATTTTGCCCCGTGTCTGCAGTTTCCGGCTCGACGATCTTGCTTCGGTATCCCCCATGTACAGAGAGGAGGGCATTGCCGGGGTGAGCACATTGCACGCGATTGGATCGCTTCGGATGTTTCACTTTGACTCTGGCGAGGCCGCAAAGGATACGAACGTGGCCACACGCTACTAAAATCCGTAGTACTGCGTCGATATATTATCCATTTACAAACGTATGACACATCTATGTTGTGTTATAAGGAGCCAAAGTTGTCGACTAACAGAAATGGCTACACATAGGTATTAATGCGACCCGCGCGGCCCCTCCCGCTTATTCCAACCACCCTGTGACCGTACAGTTCTCATATTCACAAATGAAAGTTATAACAATACCGTTTGACGTAATACGGCAACAGAGATCACGTGTCCATAACGCCACGATACTGTGAAAAGTTGAGAATGACGCACAATGATAAGTGTGAAGAAAAGTTAGTTTAACCGCGCAAAGCTATATGCGATTGAAGTTGCTAACGAAAATTGCTTGACTATTTCAATGGGTATGCACTATATGGTGAAGCTAAGAAATACGATAAAATTGCATGGCCACCTAATCTAGGGGAGTATTCGTTAATATAATCCGTACATCAATTGAACCGCCGTCGGAAACGATGAAGGCCCCATTTTCCGACCGGAAGTGACGTATTTCCGGATTGTACGCGAGATGTACGTCGCGATTGTATGATTCAGCCTGTTACTTCAAATCATCTGGTATCTCATTATCGCTGAATTTAACGAGATATCCGTGTTCAATCTATCGAGTTAATTAAATTATAAAAAAAAAAATTCACTATCGATAAATGATTAATCGGTCGATTAGTCAAGCTATAATAATTAATTGTTTCCGCTTGTTTTTTTTTAATTCGCAGAATGTCCAGCGTCTGAGGACGGAATGGAGAGATTCGCTTGTCCAACGCCGGACAGGATGGGCAGATACCGTTGTATCGACGATCACGTATTATGCGACGGTTTCATCGATTGTCCAACGGCCGAAGACGAGGATAGACAAGCCTGCATGTTCTATAAAACTGTGAGTATACATAGTATACATATATATATATATACAGGTAGCCGATTAATAATAATACCTGTACCCATAAATACGTCACTGTCCGCCGTCAATGTTTATGAGAATATCACCTATGTATATTATATCGTTGTACTATTACGGCGAATCGATATAGTGAAATTGATAGCAGATAATGACGAGAGTGACTACGTCACGTCTTCATTATTACACAATACATGTGTAACATATATATATATCGCGTCATTATTGTTATATGTGCACGTGTATGTTACGTACTCCGAGGTTGATCGGATATCGATTATTGCTAAGTGATATTAGACAAGTGATGCGCAAATACCAAAGTGATTTAATTTATCGTCGCTTCAATAACATTGAAGGATCGCTCGTGAGTCTCTGATACATGAGCCACAAAGTGAGGGTGCATGACGTGTACCACGTCGGCAATCCTTTGGTGACATTAGCCATGAGAGAGTTGATTATCTCGCTTCGCTTCAATTAACGTAGTTGTCATAAGATTATGCGAGACGCACGCCCCTTGTACGATATTATATGGAGAACAGCTGGGACGCGTTCGAGACTTGCCCGCAGCCTTCATTGATTACCAGTACAAAATTTAATGATAACGCAGCTTACGATGGTGTGATTATAATGATTTTCATTCTGTTTTCTTTTTTCACAGACGAAGGCACATCTGGACGTTCTGGCGGACGCTCTCCTGCGATGGGCGAGAGGCCGCTAATTTGCCCAACACAATACATTCACCCACAAACACATCCGACTCATTAATCCTGACGACCGCCCCGAGTCCTACCTCATAGCCTTGTTTCCTACAAGCAGAAAACAAACAAATTAATCCTGAGCTAAAGAATCTTCGACACCCATATACACGTACGCTCTTCGGGAACTTGACGATCTATCGGTCCATTTCACTGAATCGTTTTAATCGTAGTTCCCTCGTCGTTGTACCATAAAAAAAAACAAAACACTTTTTACCTCTGTAATGCGAGATTCGCAGAAGCTTCAAAGACTTGTTTCATTTACTAACTACCACAAATAATACACAAACATAACACACACACGAACACACAAAAAAATCGAGGGAGCTCGAGTCCCAATTGTGCGCGAATTCAAAGAAGATATAACTCGACAAGGACGAACCATCCATCGAACGAAGTCACGAACGAGATGAGAGACATTGACCCATTAAAAATTCGAAGGAAGATATTGAAGAAGGGAGAAACGGTCAAGCAACACGGATCACACGCTGAAGCAGTATGGATTTGAAGATTATTATATATACTTTTCAATCTCATTCATTATGTCAATTCTATAAACTAGCTAATTAGTTTTAAACGCCGCGTGTTGCGTCTGTGAGTGTGTGTGTGTATGCGGGCGTAACGCCGAGATTGTTCAGAGGTTCGAACGTCGACGCTTTTCACGCGTTTGTAACTCGAAGTGATTCGTAGCCTTTTGTTTTTCGTTCTCTTGGTGCGACACTGATGTACTTGATTGAGTTTCGTTGCAACAACCTCCGAAAAGTCGACGGCTTTTGTTAGAAGAAATCAAGATCTAGACCGTCGAGATTGTCCCAAACTAATAGCAAATTCGAAAAATGTCCGCGACAGAAATTAACGATTAAAGCCGATATGCCTGTTCGAAAGACTTTGAAGAGACAAACCGTGAGAAGTATACGTTATTATTGATAAATTGAATATCTGATCATGGGATACAACGAAATTTCGCAATCTCGGTCGTATTGATTAAAATGATCGCTTAATTAAGTTGAGTTGAATATCTGAGATATAATTAATGTTGGAAATGTATTCGTTACGTTTAACGCGAACGCGATACAGGGTATTTTGAATCACGATTTACCGGTGCTCAAATATTAACCAGGAAACGAGAGCTGGCAAAAAACAGACGATATTGGCCGTTGACCTCGTCGTTCGTGCGTGGTCGAAGGGAACTCGATTGTATTCCGATTACAGACACTGCGCGTGAAACTGATCGTGCTGTTACCTTTTTATACTGGACGAGCGGCAATTACCCCTGTATTCGAAGCTCGCTCGAAAATCTATCCCCGACCTTTGGTCAAAAGGCAATATAAGCTGAACAAACGTGCTTGTTATCTTTTGACGAAAGATATGTTACCGATTCCTTTAAATTTCTTTCGATTTCCCGTTTTGCCACTGTACGTCGAAATTTTTTATCTCTCTCGTCGGGAAATCTTTACGTCGTCACTGACTACGGGGGGAGAGTGGGTCGAAATGGTTCCGTGTCCTCCATTCGAGATGAGACCCGCGACCTAAAATTGGAAAAAAAATCGTTTTGCCTCGCTCTCCCCTATATTCGTCTATTTCCGCTGTATCGCGTACGTGCGTATACGTTTCAAAACCAATCATTTAATTAATTTTATTTATGACAAAAAAACAAACATAAATTGAACAAAAAAGATCCAAGTAGTTCAACAGAGAGTAAGAGATATGCTTCAATAGAGGACATTGTACGTATGAGTTATTGGGCTGAAATCATAGAGAAGATTCTGCACGAGATATCCGACGGTTATAGGAAACTGAGAGACGTCGTCGTTTCGAAAAGGAACAACGGCGAGATGCTGACCGAGAAACCGTCACTAGAGGCTTTCGGCTCAGGTTGTGCGTTCCGTTCAATCGACGTCGTTTTACCCAAACCCTCTCCTCCTCCCCCCCCCCCCTGATATTTGGCAGACTTCCTCACGACGTAGAGAGAGAGAGAGAGAGAAGAAAGACTCTCAACGTGTTTCTACCTCTGTCTCTCGTTTGGCGGATTACCAAATTCTCCTTTTGCCCGTAATATTCGCCGGGGCGAATCCCCCATCAATTGATTTCCTCTTACGTAACCGTCACGGTAACCGAGGCAACGACCGCGGTTTTCGTTATCCACGAGCGCGGAAACGAAAACTGTCTCGCCGCCGCTGCCGTTTATGTAGCCACCGTTAACACACGCGGCGATTTACGTTTTCAAAACTCACCGATGTTCGATTATATCCTTATGTATAGATATCCATGTTTATCTGTGCATATACCCCTCTAAAGTCGTTCAGTATATACATAGGTAGACCGCATAGCATATACGTACAGAGAGAGTGTGCCGAGAGGGGAAACGTTCAATTTGAGAGAACGAAACTTCGTCTTACACTCGCGGGAAAAAAAAATCTCGAGAGAATTTCTATCGAAGGTTTATTCAGCTCCCATTTCATTCAAGTTTATATTCCTCGACTCGATCGACTTGGGAATATCTTCTAGTATGTTACGTCCGGCGAACGAAACTCAAACTATCCCCCTTTTCGTACAACAAACTTTTCGTACCGTCCTCGTCGTCGTCATCGAGGTAATAAATACGTAAAGTCGTTTCCCACTCGATGAGTCACAGAGTGACTCTGCGAATTCTCTTTTATCACTTGCCCGATGTTCTTTTCTTCTTCTTCATCGTAGTACTTCCTTTCATTGAAAATTCAATCAAATATTAAATCAGGATTCTCGACGCACTGATTAAATCTTCAAGGGGTTCTTTGAAAACGATGGAAATTCACAGTGAATTTGTCATTTTTTTTCTTCTCGCACCATAATAGCAAAGAAGGTCGCGATTAAAAAAAAACAAAAACAACACTATAAGTATAAAAACACAAATATTTCGCAATCTTCAATTTATTTATTAAGTAATTTTTTTCATTTAAGTAAACGAGATTTGATATCTCAGAGATAAATGGCCTCAAGCTTAATACACGAACAAAGAGATAGCAGCTTCTTACGAAAATCCAAATCCGTTTCGGTTTTGCATTATTTGAAAGCTCGGAAGTAGGTCTATTGAGGAAACATGTGCGTCCAATTTAAATGCACCGTACGAACGAATCGATTGATCGTGATACCTTATTTTAGCCTCGGGGATAATAGCATGGCGCGCGCGGTGCAGGGAGATCGAAGAAACAGATTCACGCGGCAGCTTTGTGAACGGGACGATGTGTGCCACGATTTCAAATAAACGCTACGTGCTCCTTCAGTTGAAATAGTACGCGATTCGATTCATAATAAATATGATGGAAAAAAAACGGGAGAACAACTATTTAACCGATATCGATACAACAACTTATTCGAATTAATAATCGTTCGCACAATTCTAATCGTACGTAAGTGTTTAATCCTTGTCTAAACGATTATTGTGATCGTAAAAACGAGATTTGATCTTTGATATATTCGGTGGCTATTACATTTGCTGTCGACCTCTATAAGCATATATAAATGGTCGTGTATAAGCAAAATAAAAATAAAAAAAAACAAAAATGAATAAAAATTTAACATACGTTTCCCTGTCGCTCTGCTAATTTTTTTTAATTCCGGTTATTAAAAATTATTAACGTAATCCCAGTAACGCAATATCGTAGAAGCGTTTGCAGTGTTGTGCGATAAGAGCATATTGTAAGAAATTATAAATTTTCATGATTCCTTGCGGAGAATGAGCGGGGATACAGTGGTCCGTTTCCAGGAGGCTGGGTCGATAGAGAAAATATGGCGACTTCGAGTGAACGTATATAAAAATAATTTAAAAATAAAATTTTGAAAAACATCAAATTTTAATCCACGAATGACGATCTACTCATGTTACGCAGGACGGGCGTTGGGAGGAGTCTAATATATTATACGTGCTGAAAAAATATATATACGATGTATACATTGATAATCTTAAAAATTCTCTTGCCCATCCTGAGCCACCCGGATATGCGATAACTGAGATTCGTCGTCGATTGAACACTTGTTATTGTTAATTAAATTGAAAAATTCGCGGCTGATGCAAACTTCGACCATGCTCGAAGATACGCTAAAAAATATTTGGTCAAGAGTTCTCTCAAAACTGCCTTCTCTCCGATACCATGGATTCGTCACCGCGTATCCGCGTCTTTCTTCGCATGCATATAAAATTGATCAAAATTTTTCTCGAAAGACATTATCGCTTATAAATATATTTGTCGCGACATTAGGATGTAAGAACATTTCTTCTCCCATAAATAACGCTCTTTATCTGATTGAAATTCTTACGTGTCGCTATTTTATAATTGGTATATTGCGTCGGATAGATAAAATAATTATTCGTGTCGCATTACGAACACCGTCGAGTATTGGAAAAGGGGCATATTTCGAGCAAATATCAGCAGGCTTAAGTGATGAGACAAACGTTTTGTCGATTGCGTGTGAATTTCCCGGGGCCGAGTTAATATTTTTGATTTTACTAAATTTTCATTGAAACGTGAACTACGAGAGGAATTTAAGAAATGATAAATCTATCAACGAATCCATCAAAGATCCCCTTATCATGCGCTCGAAATTCGTAGAGTGTGCGATGAGATTTCACTGATATTTCTCACAAATACGTTACGCTGAAAAAAGAAAAATCTTTGTGACTGCTATGTGTGCGACCGTTGTAAAACAGCTTCGTTCCTTCGTTTTGTTCCACAAACACGTGTTTCGATTAAATAACGATAAAAAAGGGGAAAAGACAAGACCTTCGAGACAACTAAGATAATTTCGTTGCGTCATGGATTGTTGTCCCCCTCACCTAATAATGAATACCGTATGACCTCCAGCACCGCACTCGAGGTACAATAAAATTTCTCACGAATTAAAAAAAGACGAATACGAGGAAAAAAGAAAAAATAATAATAATAATAATGTTGACGAAGAATATTGAAGTAATAAGCGAAGAGGAAGACGAAGAAGAAGATATATAAAAAAAAAGGAAACAAAAAACAAAAAAGAAACTACAATTTCGATTGTAACTCGACTGTTCGATACTACGTTAGTTCGAGTCGATGGGACTCCGGACTATAGCATAGAGTGTAGGTTTATATACCTAAATCAAGTTCGATCGTGTAAGTTACACAAAGATCAGGGTTCGATCAGGCTTTCCATTGATACGGGGCGCCACGCTTATTAGATGGAAGTTTGAGGTTTGTAGTCGATGGTTCGTCGTTAGTCGGAAACTAGGATACAGCTCCTCTGTACACGCAGCTCCTATCGCGATTGATGTAAATAAAAAGAAGAAAAACAAAAAAAACAAATAAGAATAAAAAAAGATAAGAAAGAACAGAAAGCGATAAAGAAACGAATCGATGAAATGGGATAAAAAAATTGAGCGGCAGAAAACGATTATAATAGTCGCGAATCTATCGATTCTTGTGTTTCATCCGATTGCGATCCTGTATATTACATAATTACAGTTAACTATTATATCTTATACTTTTTCATGGGAGTCAATATTGCCGTATATAGTCAGCCTATATACTTAATGTATATAACATATATTCGTTAGCGGCTTCTTACATGTCTTTTTGTTATTGATAACGGAAAAGAAACTTACGACAACAACAAAAATCCTTCTGTGGAAAAAAAATCCCGTGGAAATGAGATTTAAAGAGAGAACACGAAAGAGCCTAAAGGATGAAGATAGCCTCGCTTATGATCGGTGAATACGTTTCCGCGGATGCACGTATGACAAATACGTTGTGCCCGACTTTCCATTAATCCCCTTACACCCCCCTCGGTCCTTCCTATCCTCGTTCACTTCCGGCTCCTTTTTATACGCCGTATAAAACTTGATCCTCCGGTGTGCCATGGGGCTCGTGAGACAAGCAAAAAAAAAAAAAACGAGAACGGCCAACAGAGAAATTTATATATCGCAAGTTCAGCAAGCCGGCGATGGCCAAGTATGTCGAAGGAGGCTGGTCGAAAGTCGCAGTCCCGATAACATCCACGAGAGTTTAAAACTCGCTTAGCTCCAACTCTCCAACCCCGCCGAGTCCTCCGAACTCTTAAACCCATCCTCCACGCTCGTCACTCTTTTCTCAAAAGTATAATCCGAAAGAAACACGAAGAAAAAAGAAACAACCGGAGCGTTACTCGCACATGACTACAGCAGAAGGGGGGGGGGGGGGGGGGGGGTGGGGGGGGGGGGGGCGCCTCGCGGTGGCTTTGGATATTAGATGGAGAACGGTAATAGTGTGAGCCCTCCTTCCCTCTCCCGTATCGCGTTTCATCTTTGCAAAAATCTTCGTACCGGCCGGGGCCTCGAAGTAATGATGTGCTTCCTCGCGAATAGTGCCGTTTCCTGAGATATATAGAGTGAAAAGAGAGAAAGAGAGAGAGGGGGGGGGAGGGAGGGGGTCTAGGCCGTGAGAGGGTTGAAACGCGGAAGAAAGAGAGATATAAAGGTCAACGACCGCGTCTCGCGATCTAGGTCTCACCACGAACCGTGCAAGAAAAGCCGTAACGTCGGGGCGGAGGGGAGGGGGGGGGGGCTGTCGGGGAGGAAGGGGCTTTCGACTCGATGGATATTACCATCGTATAGTACTACATACTGTACGCATACATGTTAACGTTACATACGTATACTTCGCCTTCTTCTACACATGAACACACATGCACACACTAACACACATGGTTTACCTGTTTTCAACGCAGATGGATTTTACTTCTCGAGTTTCCAGACTATGTATCTCACAACTATACGAAAATATACTCCCACGCGGACGCGCGCGCGCGAGGGCGGGCCACTATTTCTCTGCCACCTCCGTGGCCCGAGGGTGCATTTTCACCGGCGCACAGGTATATCTTCGTCCCTATTTCAAATTCATCCACATCTCCACGTCAAACCTCTTCAATACCTCTCTCGCTGCTTGTCCATCAATCTCAGTTGGTTTGCTCTCTTACACCCCCACGGTACATTGACGTATGCGTTACACCTACGTGGGTTCTTTTTTCCCTTGTGTAGCGCACAAACCCTTTCAGTCACGCGCGCGAATCACCTCGCACCGATTTCTTGTTTTTCATTCCGGCGCCCCCCCCCCGCTCCTCTGCTGCGGGCGTGTGCG
>JAPYZD010003824.1:0-12312 GCA_030522725.1 Ichneumoninae sp. B BG-2022a
TCAATGTCTCTATTTTTTTCTTCTGCAATATTTGCAAACGATATCGTTCGATTCTCGAGTAACGTCCTGAAGCGGTGAGGCGAAAAAACTGCATCGTGTCAGTAAATTAAGTCAATGTTTCAGCGGCGAACTCAAGAAATTCAAAATCGAGCGAAACGATGGCTTTCTTTTTTCGTAATTCTTTTTATGTTTTTATGTTTCTCAAATTTTTATTTCTGCAATATTCGCAGACTATATTGTTTGGACTCGTGTATCATTCGCTCGGCGATGCCGAGACGTTGACGCGAAGCGGCATCGAGTGAATTAAGTCAATGTGTTAACCGGGAGCTCGAGAAATTCAAACTCGAGCGAAACGTAAGCGTAACGTAATGCCGCGACGCGCGAGGTAAGACGATACAATGCATCGTGCATCGTCTTAGGAACGCGAATTGCTTATTATTATCACGAGACATTTCTAAGGAGAATTTAATTTAAATGATATGAATCGAAAACCATGCCTTTTGCCGCTACAAGCATGACATTTTTCCAGATTAATAAAAAAGAATTACCGATTTTTTAACAGCCATTGCAAAAAAAAAACTAAATTTTTCATTGTATATCGAATTAAAAATAAAAATAAAACAAAATAGCACTTTCTCATTATTACAGGGCGGAAAAAGCACGAAATGGCGAGCGATCCGTTCAACGACGGTCCCACGAAAAGTTGCCCGAAAAATGTGCGCTCGGTGGGCGAGAAAATTGTGCGTAATGATAGTCCGCGAAATCGCCGAGGGAAACCGGCTGCGGCGAATTGCGCACACATGGCGGCTGGCCGCGAGAGAGCGAGTCGTCGCGGCCGTCGCTTCGACTCGCTCGCACGACAAAAGAAATATAAAAATTTCGCCATCGCTCGCTCATTCATCTCCGTCCGACTCCGGCGCGTCACAAAAAAAAATTGAGAATAAAAAAAAATCGTCGAAGAGTCCCCCAACGATCCCGCGTTCTTTATCGCAAGAATATTTTCGCGATATTACGACACAACGCGACGGGACGCGCGAAACGGTCGAAGCCTCCAGCTGTTTCATACTTTTTATCGCGCAAATACTCTATCGAGGCAAATCCACGAGCGATTAATAATTGTAAAAAAAAAAAAATAAATAAAAACAATCTAAAAAAAGAAAAAGAAAAACAACAACACCGATTAATGATAGCTCACCTGCACAGCTCGGTTTCCTGTTCCTCGGTCGTTGCCTCGACGATTTCCTCGATCAGAATCCGTTCGTCACTACAGTCAAACACTGACATGCTATATTCCGTCGTGATACCCGCACCAACACACGATTCTGACCCGTGTCTCACCGTATTAATAACCAAATCGCGCAATCACGAGATTCGATTATAACATATACATATATATATACGCCCGTTTTTATCTTGCCTATCACACTATTACACAATCGTAGTAACGCGTTATCCCGAATCAACCAATCGAACATATATACATATACTTTATATTATATCTATATTTTTATTTCAAATATTAATTCGCACGATCAGCCGTTTCGGTGCGAAAGCCGCGTGCCCCGCGGTTTCTCTGCACGGGGTAGCCCGACAGAGCGGCGTAGCCAGCACACTTCGCGCACACCCACCACCGCACTCGGCAACTCTCGCCCCAAAATGACGACCGAATCCGTAACACTTTTTTTATTATTTTTAATCTCGAACGGCTCTTTACTCGAACTTTTTTTTATTATTCCTCGCTCGATCGTTTCGTCGACGTAGCGTATTTATCGTTGTCGTATCGACGCGATATATAATCGTCGTGTTAGAGCGTATTGTATCGGCCTGGTTCAGCTGCGTTTATTCGGCGCGCAACCGAGATTCGTCCACGGGACAGCCACTCCGCGGCGCACACACAACGCCCGAACGCGTTTTGCAATGGCGATCTTTGGCGGGAAACAGCTGAGGGCCCCCACGACGCGACGCGAATCACTCCGCCGCCGGTACCAGGAGCGTAACACCTGACCGCCGGCACGGGGCCCCGATGTGTATTTTGTACGTGTGCGTATATATATATATTTCTCCCCCCACCACCAGAGAAGACACAGAGGCCGCTGCCACTGACGAAGCCCGAGCCTACTACACACACTTTTGTATACACACGCCGAAAAAGCAGACGTTAATCAACTTCGATCGGATTACGATGATTTTTTTTCCACCATACAGAAAGGAAAAATAAAAGAAACTTAAAGAAAAATAAAATCCTCGCTCGTATCCTCGGAGTTTCGATACTTCCGATCGTTCGTTCCCTTCGACTTTAACACATCGGATAAACAGACAATTTATTCGCAAAGTTTGTTCTCAATAACATCGATGTCGTTCGAGCATTCTTTCGTAAGGTCGAAATTTCAATCCAATCAACTTTTCGTACACCGTAAGCATCATCGTGCAGGATCGGAGATATTTTTTTTATTGTTTGTTCGTTCGGCACACGAGAGACACGTGCGGATTTTATTTTGCTCACTGCGTCGCTTCGCCGGACTGCGAGTTAGGATGTTTTTTTGTTCACCGAGCCTTCGTCAATCTGCGCAGCGGATAGCGTGTTACGATGTATCCGTTCGTACTACGAGGCAGGTGTTCCGGGCGAAGGGCGTGCGTGACTATCCGAATGTAAAACGGCTCTCGGAGGAGACGAGAGTAGCGATAGCTTAGCCTTAACTGTACGGGATGCCACACTCGGGGCAATACCGGCGCACGCTGCTCTCCCGTCGTGTGGCGAGAGTGGCTCCGCGTTTGCTCGTCGTCAACGTTTTCCGAGCGGAGTCAGTGTGGGAGAGAGCGGGCGAGCGAGAGAGGGGGACGGAGCGCAGGGGGCTAACCGCGAACGATGCTTCTTCCCTGGGCACTAGAATCTTCCGAGCCAATCGCGCCGCTCCGGATTCCCGACGATCCGAGGAAACTAATATTTATAACGTCCTAATCGCGCTCACAAAGCTCGCGGTGTTCGTCCGAGGGAGACGCGGCGCGAACCAGTGCGAGGCGTCATTTATTTTTAGCAATATCGATAAGAGTCCGGGGGACTACTTTAACGTCGCGTAGCTTTACGCTAAAGGAATCCTGCGGCCGCGCGGGAAACATCTGCCAGCTGGCGGAGGCCCCGCCCATAGCAATACGCTAGACTTCCCCCTCTCCGCCGGACACCGTAAGCTGCGTTCCACGCTCGTCGCCTCGCTACGACTCTCGCACACACACATGCCCACTCCGAGCGCGCTCGCGTGCTCGCTTGTGAAATACGTAGTACTACTACGTCCTCTCGAGTACGCGCGTTTGCGCAAACCCGTACGACTCGTCCGTCTGAGAGGCAAACCCGTCCACCCAGTCAGCCAGTTTCCCCTCCGACACTTTCCTCGAGGAATCGAATACTACTACGACGCCGACGACGACCGTGTTTTGCCCTATGGGCACGAAAGAACCGGCGACAAACAAAACAAAAAATTCTCATTTCCATCCCCGCCCGATATCTCTCGTATGCGGTGTACCGGCATTTTATGCCTTACCTATCGAGCAGCTGGTTTTTATTTTTAACGAGATTCTCAGATCGATAACTGAATTTTTCTTGCTAATTATTTTATGTATGGAGTTCGTTATATAGGGAATAAAAATGTCGTTGCTTTGGATGGACGGTGATTTGGTTGCTTACACTTTATTGGGAATCTCGAAAATTCGAATTCTCTAACTGTTCGCTGATTCTTTTTGTATAGCAAAATTTAAAACGTCAATGACATTTTTTCATTTTCAAAATTAATGTATTAAAAAATGTAATGGGGAGATGCAAAACCTTATTTACATTACTCGCAAGATAATACGATAATATGGACGAGGATTTTGTATATATTTTGCAACAAAAATATTATTTTTGCATGTTCACGGTGAAATCTTCGTGACGTGCTAAGGAGATAATTACGATATGCATAATTCTCCAACGATTGTGTATTAGAGAAGTTAAGATTTCTGGATTTATGAACACAAGCATGTTCTTTTTTTCCCAAGTTTTGTCGTTTATTATTTCGCGATTACTTCGGCGAATCCACGAACGGTGCAGTGAGCGCTCTCTAGCGGGCGTTCGTGGTACTCGTTTGAAGACATCGAGCGCGGGAAATTCAAGTAACGACGAAACTACGCGCAAGTTCTTGAATGGGGCTCATTTTTTTTTAGACACGAATCAACGAACTTCCGTGATTATTAGCAAACTTTTCTTTACAGTATAAGTGTAAAACATTTATTCTGAATCAATCTCTCTTCATATATATAAAAAAAGGAAAAGAAATATACGACATACAAACCGACGAATAAAACGATTTTAAAGACGGAACGGGTACAGTTGATATTTATCCTATAACGTTCATAAATACTGCAGCTGTAACCCTTCGCGGCCCAGACACGCGGAGTGCCTGTTCTGTGAGGAAAAAAAATGAATGGTCACTTCGGGATGAAATTCCAAATGAAAACTAAAGTTAACTTAAAATTACGTCTTAAAATATACATGTACATTGCATTCTCTGGGCGTTTGCGTACGATAAAACATTTCCATAAACCATTTCCTCCTTATATGCATGCAGCGTCACTCAAAACATTCTCAATCAATCCCGTCGCGAGACGAACGACTTTTGCGAAAAACCTGACATCGAAATTTTTCATGAATATTCTTTATATCATTTACAATTTTTTTCTTTTATTTTCTTGTTTTTTTTTGTTTCTCTTAAATTTTTATATTGCGCAATTTCAAAGGTTCCACCGTGGCACGCGCAGCCTTATCATACTTACTGTAACCCACTACAGTGCTCGATTACGACCGAATGACGGAGTAATCGTTACAATATTTATTGCTGTGATCGGTATTCAGATAAAACAGAGTTGATGTAGCTTTGAAATTCGTTGACGTCACGGCAAGTTTTCGGAGACTCCGGTGGAAAAAAAAATCGATTCAGACATGTTTCCTCGAATTAGATATTTTAATCGATGCAAAAAAATAATGGCCGATTCAATGGTCCCGCGAAGAGCGCAAGCCGCTGGGCTTTGTGTTCGTTAAATTCATTCCGTTTCACAATGAGTCATGAAAATTCGACGATTGTACCGGACGAGGTTTTTTTAATCTTCTGAACTGAACAGTAATTTCTATTGAGATGTATTATTAATCATTGAATGTTAACAGTAATCGGTGCAATTTCTAAACGCGTGTTTTGTAAGAGGGAAATCGATGCGTTTCCCGTGATAATGTGCTGATGTATATCGAAATTGTCGAACAAGTCATATTCCGAATAAAATAAAGAAAAAAAAAAAAAAAACGAAACCCGATTCTTTAGAACAGAATGAGTTTCGAACAGGCGTATATATAATCTATCAATTCCTTGAAATAGACATTTTTTTTGTTCATTTGTCTTATACTTTATTTCATATTAACTTTGTTATAAAAGTAACCTACAGTCGTATCAATGAATATAATTAAATTCATTAATCGTTATTGAGAGCAAAGAAAAGAAAAATAATAATTTCCACACAAATTCGTGATGGAGCGGCGCGAATTCTCTCACTCCGATAAACCAATATTTGCAATTTTTTGTATTAATATTCTTAAAGTAAATTTGAGAACACAATAAAAAGACATACTCTTTTAAATTCAACTAAAGGTGACGACAAATGTGAATCGATTTTTGTTTTCCCGGATAATACACAATCAAAATACGACCGACGATACGCGATCAAAGTTCATTGTGACGGAGTGGTTTTATCGACGGTGAATAAATAGTTAAAATATATAAGGAATTCCATGTCCAGCGGGCCATTCCACTCTTGCGGAGCAAGCGAGAATTATTTATTTTTAGGAAAACAGCTCGTGAGCGTTGCGAGAATCGACGAATTATTTCATTTCGAATCGCACACGTAATTCGTAAATACAAATGAAATATTTATTTGGATTTTTTTAACGATTGTTTTGTACTGATTTTTTTTACTAGTTGCTTGTAATTATTACCGTATTTTTCATGCTTAGTACACGAAAATTTATGTCGAAGAGTTGTCGGTGGCCCGCTGGACATGAAAATCCATATCTGTCGCGGAGATGAAGACATTTGATTGATACTTTCTATTGATAACAAACTGTGTCGATATAATTATACCAAAATTTAACCGGAGACGCGTCGATCGTGCGTTTACTTCCACGAAAATTCTTAGTTCGAATCTTTGCAAGTATTAGCTAAGATAGCAAAGCGCGGCATTTCTACACGACAACTGCGCTAATATATTATATACAGAGTAAAAAAACAAAAAAAAAGTCGCTCAAATTTCTTATTAATATTTACAGATAATACGCTCGCGCACAACCCTCTCGTACAAACATCCGCGATAAGTTTAATATTTTCATACGCGGTGCGCGCAAAGAGATCCTCATTTTTCTCTCCTATTGCCTGGATGTTTGGGACGAAACGAACCGATATTTCGCAATCTCGTACAATATTAAACCTTTCCCAGCTTCATAGAAATCCGCTCGATAAATTTATCGATCGACGCATCTCCGTCGCTTTCATACTTTACAGCACGGAAGATTTTTACATGAAAAAAAAAAAAAATTATATTTTCGTAAAACCGTAATATTTCAGAGACATACGCGGGAGGATATTGTTAAAAATAATTCACATATTTATAAATATATATATGCTATATATATCTATATATATATGTTTAATATGTATATATATGTGGATGCATCCGTGTGCAATGTACGCAGCATACATTGTGTCTATCGTTTGTAAACGAGGAACAAAAGTGGACGATGAAAATTAAATTTTGCGAAAAATTTCTATTCTTATTAGAGGATAAACGAATTGATATTAACGACTGATAAATGATGTGTCGATTGCGAGATTGCGTCTAATTATTTTTTTTTTATTACAAAAGTATACTGTGTCCCAGTGCGTAGTATACTTTGGTAACGCACTGTCGTCAATGGCATATATATATTTTTTTAATCACCTACTTCAAAACTCGTGTCGACTATAATTGGCGATCGGCAACGTGGCACGGGTTCTCGAATATTGGTTAACGATTGGCTAAATAATTATGGAACGATGTGATAATTTTTTTTCGTAAATGATAATGCAATTCGCGCGATCCGTAAAAACATTAATCTTCCGATACCCAAAAGTTGCGAACAGGAAAGATTGTTTCGCCCAGTCTTTACTCAAACGTTTCGTAACATTCGAGTATTACATTTTATAATTTTTTCTGTACGCGAAGAGGATGAGTTAATGTCGAGCAAAAAAAATGTTTTCTTTAATTGCCAGCTTCACTTTAAATGTTAATTTTTCATTTTACCACAAACATATTTTCACTTGACACGAAACAAACATATCATCCATTAATTATAATTGTGACGCCCAACGAGGCCAGAATTTTGAGAATTTACAACGTAGAAAAAAAATTGTAACAAAAGGTGCTCGACAGCGATGGTTGCCGAATCGTGGGTAGCGGAAGTTTAATCGATCGTGGCGCGAATCGCACAAAATTATATTATTTCCTAATCCGAATAAACCGAAACGATGTACTTGTTGTGTACGGGGAAAAAAATAAAAATTGTAAATTAACGAAACGGACGATAACGAAAGCTTATTTCGTAGTCACACGCCTTACCTGTAAATCCATGTCTAGCCTACTCGCTTAATCGTGAACTTACCGATTATCATGTTAGCTACCGCCGTCCTTGCTACCTTTGTTGTTATAACAATTTTTTCAGTCCTAATTTTAACCGTTCCTGAGCGGGATTCACTTTGATTTTCAACTGTTCGATGAGGTCGTATATCTTCAGGGATGGCCCGACCTTGAAGCCTGTCAGGTCTATTATTTGGTCCTTGGTCAGGGTCAGCAATGTCTTTCCGTCTACTTTACGCTTACTAAAGTTGTCACAGTACGTTGCACAGTCGTTTACACGTAGGAATTGCGCTACGTCGAACACGTTCCATTCGGCTGGCACGAGCTCGCCGGAATCCGAATGTCTATGCAGCCCGTCTGCTAACCTCGGAATGTACTTTCCACTTGCCGATGTTACCTGCCGAAAAAAATCAAATAATTAGAATCAAGACTTTTAAAAAATACGTCCCGATGACGGACGATATTCACTTACATATACATGCAATAGGGAACATATGCACATTATTTTCCTCACAGAGGTACGCTTTGTGACGATGAAAACAAAAGTTCCGAGATTTCAATGCCAGAGTGCTCAACATAGTGTGCGTGTGAATGTGTGTGTAACATTTCGAATGCAGATAGAACAGTCACTGTGTTTTGTTTATGGCCTTTAAGATCTCTGCACGTCAGCCAATTTCATCCTTGGCAAGTCTGGATCAATGCACGGCTTTATGAAAAATAAAATAGTCCAGTTGCAGAATTTTATTCCCTAAGTGAGTTTCCTTGACCGACGTTTATGCAATGCAAAAGACAAACGTTATAATTTTTGAAATTATATATAATTATTTTTTTAATTGATGAAATTAAACTAAATTGATAAATTAAAAGCCTCGTGCAGATATCTTCACGGTCATGTTTTTTGTTGTCGTAATTTTTGTCAACCCACGGTTATCTGGATACTCCGAATTGCAACGACTTCGGGAGATCTACCCGAAATTACGCTCGACAGCACAATAAGGGAAATCTTTTTTTAATCCTTTTTCCGAAGACTCGCAGATCGTTGCTTGGTTCTCTTATCTCTTCGATCGCCTGTAGTGAGCGACGTGCCAGTGCAAAGGCACCAGCGTCCGGGGGAGTCCGAATTGATTATCCCCGAGTAACATTTCTAATGAACAATTAATAATGCAACAAACGCTGCAGCTCTATGAGCTCGGTTTATACCAGGCCCGTCTCGGAGGTTTTTTTTCATTCCGTACGTCCTGGACGAATGCAGGTAATTCCTATCTGAACCTTAATTCAGCTGCAGCTTAACCTACGACTATCGTCTTCCCACGTTTAACGACGCATGAAAACAAAAACACAGCTCGGTATGTAATAATCGGATCAAGCTATTTTTTTGTTCTCGAGAACTTTCTGAAAAATCCATCCATCCAGCCATGAATCGCTTTGTGGCGCGGCCGAAATTCCTATCGCTTTACAGACGAATGAATAGTCGTGTGTTCCTCCAGTTAACGGACGCCCAGACACTCCGAACTAAAATCTCGAAAAATTTTGTTTTCGTACCAGATAGAGCCGTGTGTGTTCTGTCTATGGATGTTCCCTACTGACCTTTGACTTCGTTAACATCGTCCAAGTACTCACGTTTATATACGAGGTAGCAGTTCTCTCCTTCGGCGGGGGTGGGCTCTGAATCTCGCTCTGGGTCTCGTTCAACGCTTGGCCCTGTCCGCTCGTCGGACTCGGCAAAGTCTGATCTGGACCTGCCGGTTCCTGAGCGGTTTCGGGCTCTCTACCACCTTGCTCTGGCAAACTTTCGAGATCGCGGTCGCGCTCGATTTTCGTGCCCTGAGCCGGCTCCGGCTCGCGTTCACGCTCGCGAGTAGCGCTGACGCGCTCGCTGTGACGAGGTAAAATATTCTTCGCGCAAGCCAACTTGCCGCTCTTCTTTAATTTTCGCTTAGCTTTACGTTTAAGGCCTCTTGGAGTTTTAACTGAAATGGAAATGAGAAATAAAATGTGGACAAAAAAAAGAATGCGATAATCGGGAATCGAGTTTCCCGGTGATCTAAAGGCGAGAATGTTCCGATTGCCGATCAGAAATCCGATTACTGATATCGATGCTTATACCGTATACTGTTTCTCGCACGGTGCGGATATAAGCATTCGTCAATAATCGGGACACGGGTGTGCGCGCGTTTTAACGGCGTTGTCCCCCAGATGATCGGCAATCGGGACATTAATACCTTCACAATCTCAACAACGAATTTTTTTCGATCAGTTTCGGTGAAAAATTCGTCTGATTCAACCCTTGAATTTTTATCCCTAAAAGTATTGACGATTAGAGTAATTAACGACGGAAATACGACGCCGCAGCGAATATTCAATAGATTTTTTTTGCAAAAGCTGTGCGTTCTCGTCATTCGGAATAAGCCAATTATTTGACGACAATTAATCCAGTCGTGAGTAATCCACATGCAGAAACTTTTTTGAAAGCGCACGTGCACGAGAAAAGCATCATCGCACTGTCAACAACTCGTTTTTTTGTTAACTTGCCCGTTCAATGGACGATCGGGAAAGATCGTTCGCCGGTAATTTCTACTCACCGGTAGGACTAGTGTTTTTCGTGAGTACACGGGGCCCCTCTAATTTGTGATCGACGAGATCGCACCAACCGACCGGATATACGTCAGGGCTTTGGCAGTCCAGCCACTGATCGTACTCGTCCTCCCAGCCGTCGAAATGCACTCGCAGTAACCTACCGATCACCCTTGTGATCGTTGCTACGCAAACCAGTCTCGGATCCATGAGATCCGCGGCCTCCAGTCGCATACCTTCGGTAAATCCGTGTTGCGGAACTTCCTGCAAACGAAATTCCGCGTGAGCATCGCATTGAAATAAAACAGCGCTGGGCAAAGTACCAAAAAAATACTTCAAGTACATTTCACAATAAATTTTGCGGTAAATTTTAACCGTTTAAATTGTATGCAATATAAACATTTTTTAATGTCACGAAATAAAGTGCAAAGTAATTTATTTGCACGTGATGAGCAACATTTGTACAACATTTTTTCAAAATAAACTCTCGTTAAAACGATACTTCTTGAAAAGCTTAGACAGATAATCATATATTAATAGAAACTGGCTCGATGAGTATTTGTCATGCAAGCACGTATTCAAAAAGTACTTATAAACAAAATAAATAAATGAAATAGTAAACAAAAGTACTTGAAGTATGGAACAAGTATCCGGTACTTCAACTACTGCCCAGCTCTGAAATAAGCAAATCTGTGATTGGCGAATGAATCTACCCTATTGAACAGCTGTACGGGCGCGGGTACGGTATTTGTTTCCGCGAGATAGTTGTCCCAGGTAAACGTCGCAGGATCGTATCCCTTCGGTGGTGTCAGCGGCATGCCGTGCTGAGCGCAGAAACCAATCGGAAAGATGCAAGGCGAACTGACGTTGTAGCAAAACCAATCGGCCCCGCTCGCGTCTTCGTCGTAACTGTCGATCCTAATCATTATATAGTCCTCCTTAAGGACCTGCATAACCGTGGCCGCACAGATTGACGATAGATTGAGGGGATCGATCGCCTCGATCTTCATTCCTTCCCGAAACGTGTAGCCGAGATGAAGATGATGATTCTTTGGCACGTGGAAGAGGCTCTCCATGGAGTCGTCGATGCACAGTTTCGAGTGCGTAACACGCTCCATGTACTCGGGATAGGCGTCGAGCGTCTGACCGACCCGTTTCGCCCAACCGACCGGATGAATCAGCGGCGAATCCTCGTGACACCAGAAACCATTGTCCTCCGGCGGGGAATCGTAGTATCTCACGTGCAAACGCTTGCCAACGATTTTCTGTATCGTCGCGACTTTCACCTGAGAGATTCTATTCTTGTCCACGACCTCGAGATGCAGACCGCAACGAAACCTTGACTTCATACTCTCGTTCACTTTGTTGTAGAAATTCGTCGGCAATGTTCTGGCGCCGGTCAAGCGCCTCGTCAGGAAGTCCTTCCAATCTTTGTATTTCTCCGCGATTGCTGAAAAAATATCGGAAGAATAACATCGATGATAGAGGTAAAAAAACCGACTAGGGCTAAGTTTTCATTTTGTGTTCGATTGGCATATGAAATTTTCAGATATTTTACGCATAACTTAACCGGTTATTTTTTATCGATAACTGTTTTTTTGTGCAATGATATAGGATACTCTGTATACTATTTGTGAAACAACAAGATATATCGAATCTACCAACCACCGGAGCAGAAACTCGGCTTATTGCCAAATATCGTTTTCCGATACTCACTGTTCGGTGGTATGAGTGGTTTCCCGATAGTGGCACACCAGCCGACCGGGTGAATGTCATTGGAGCACAGCGACACCCAAAAATCCTTTTCGGAGTTGTGGCCGAAACCTTCATACCTGAGCAATGCTCGGTAGCCGGATATTTTCAGTACCGTGGCGACCCAAAATGAATCGGGAAACGCTTCGCAAACCTCGTCGCAGTCCGTGTTCTCTACTTCCACCTTCATACCGACCGTTATGTTGTCCCATATCTCGGAGATTGGAGCCTGTTTTTTTTTTTTTGTACTTTTGATTTTTCTTTTGTAATGAGCGTTGTTATTTATTGATAGTATGTAAGTGA
>JAPYZD010003825.1:0-12311 GCA_030522725.1 Ichneumoninae sp. B BG-2022a
TTTTTTTCAGATTTTTATCCGATCGAGAAGTGTTTGTAATTCTCTTTTATTCCTCTCAAACTTAGGCGGCGGCAGTCATTGCGCTAGTACTACCTTAACTGAAAAACTTACCGCCAGCGAGATCTTGCTCCAGTCTCGATTGCGATTTTTCATCTTCGCCAACGTCTTCCCTGGCGTTCGGTAAGTCGGTGATCGAAACATCGCCGGCGATCGCTGACGACTCATCGTGAGGTAAGCTTTTACTCGAAACTTGAACATCGATTTTCTTGTCCTTCCTGTCCGAGCTATCGCGTTCTTCTTTTTTAAACGTGGACTTCGTCGAGTTTCCCTTGCCGCCTGCGTCGCCACCGCTTCCTCTCTTATTCTCCGCTAATCTCTTCTTTTCTAATCTCATTTTCTCGTAACTCTTGCCACGTTTTTCGTCGAGTTTTTTCTCCTTAGATTCTCTCGGCTCGTCTTTATTCTCGTTCCTCCTATCATCTTTCGGATACTTTCCCTCGAACTTTCTCTCTTCTTTTGTCCCTTCTCTGTCTTTATCGTCTCGTTTACCATGCGCTCTTTTCTCCTCGTGCCTCTTTTGATGCTTCGCATCTCTGATTCTGTCCTCGCCTCTTTCTCGACCGAATGGCTGCTGTTGCTGTTGCTGTTGTTGCTGTTGCTTGACTTGCTGCACTTTTCCGTCCCGCTCACGGCCGCCTATTTTCTCGCGGATCTTTTCTTCCCTCTTGTTTCGCGCTTTTGCCTCCTTCGACGGTTGCTTATCCTTCTCCTCCTTGACAATTTCTTTGATCTCGCGGCTCGATTCTTTCTCCATTTCCGGATTCTTCAGGACCTATAACACGTTTACATAATTACAGGGCCAATTTTATTTCCTGGTATTGATTATATTCGAGTCAAAAATTCAATCTCCAATGGCTTACTTGATCCACTTGAAAATTTTATCCGACCTATTTTATTTTCAAAATTTTTATTTGTAACAAGAGAAAAGTATGGAAGAGGCTAAACGCGATGAGATTTATTGGTGAGGAAACGTTGGTCGCAAAATATGGCAGCATTTGTGTCCGCGGGTGATACGAATTGCAAAACTATTTCCACAGGTGAATCTGGATTGCCTGCCTTTCGGAACTCGTGGAGTCTCTATTCGAAAATTCGATATTAAACTTCGATATTAAAATCTCTATTCGAAAAAAAACTTGTCAACCGGGATCTTCAAGCGTTATCGCGAGAGTCGTGCAAAGGGTTGCATCGGGTATTTTTTTTCGCTTCGGAATTCTTGTTCTGATCGGGTACCGCACTGCAGCTCTTTGATTTCGGTAGCGGAACCGAATGATCGGACAATTCCGATGCTCTACTTTCCCAAACGTGGCGCAGATTGGCCGAGCGAGTTTTTGGCACAGCTGCAAAGAAGCCGTTATGATTTTTATTTTTCAGTACTTTTCGAAATTCACCACCCGTTCAATCGTCGCACTGCTCCGGTGAATATATTACTCTTTAGCCGAAGTCGGCACCGTTCGCGTCCACTAGTAACACCGGCATTTCCGCGTCTCTGAGTAAATTCAACTTCGCTGCCTCTTCTGCCGGGATTTTCGCGATAGTCGAAAAACGAGCGAGGCTCCACGATGTATTTCTTTGCTTTCCGGTAGTTCGTCTTTCCGCGAGCGAAATTCTCCGCAGCGTTCTTTTCACTCTCGAGCTTTGTCACGACCGTCTCGAAGCGATCATCAAATACTTTCGTGCGCGACTCCGGCTTGACCCTCGACTGAGATTTTTGAGAGTAATACTCTTGCGACGCTTTCCGCGGATTATCGGCGAGAGGTTGCTCGATGGTTTTCGAATTGAGTGAAGGAGATTCGTAGACGAAGAAGGGACTGGCCGCGCGTCGTACGGATTTCGCGCTACGGTACTTGTGCTGGGGATTAGAACGGTGTTACTCTCAAACGTGCTAAGCCTTTTTTTAAATCGACTTCCCGCTCGACTGTATCGCGATAATTCCAATGCGGGGATTGAATTCGATCATTTAGGTGCTGAAATATCGAAAATGCCGGAAACTGACGTTAATCACCTTCGATATCGTCAGTTCGTCTTTCGCCCGGCGTCTCTCAAGATCTCGACGGCGTCGTTCTTCCCGCTTCTCGTCTTTTAGTCTCTGTTTCTCTTGCTTGCGTTGCTTAAGGTATTCGAGAAGCGGCGTCGTCGTTACCTTCTTCTGAGTATCTGCAAAAGAATAAATTATGCATTCAAAAACAAAACAATTAAAAAATGCACGAAACGTGGTTGCGCATAAAATATACTATTCTCTTATACTATACTTTGTAAAAAGGGATTTGGCCCGTATATATAATATAATAAATAAATAAATAAATAAAATACACACAACAAAAAACAATACTCGAGGCCGTTTTCGCCATTGAGAATAGGGAACAGCGGGGCAAAATGGACCGTTTTAACCAACTTTTCACAGGACGAAACAAAGTTTCATCTCATGGAGAGGACACCGTCCCGTTTTGCCCCGCTTGACCATTACTCACTGTCAGCAGGTTGATAAGAATATTCGGTCTTTGGTTGAGCAACGGCCGAGTCGCCCTCGAGATTCTGCAGGCTCTCCAAGAAGCTGACATAGTAAGGGTCCGTCTCGATGCTACCGCACTTGACATCCTTCTTCTTGCCCACCCTCTTCTTAGGTAATCTCTGAAACGGAGCGAACTCCACAACCGCTGGATACTCTGTACCCTTCGAGTCGACGAAAACATAATTGTCAAATTTCTCTCTGAATATGAAAATGTCTCGTTGATCCATGAAATTTATGTACGCCCGGGAGAATGCGTATTGACCGAGCGACATGTCCGCCTTTACAAAGTACAGATAGTCGTGCTCCGGCAACGGAGATATCTGCTCCACGAATTGAGTCTGATTCATCGAGGGAGGTAATCGACGTATCACGACCTGCAAAATAAATTGTTTCTCAAGTTTACAAAAAATAAATAATATTCATATACAAGGCTTGGATTGATCATATTTGTAATATATCATGCAAAAGGAGCAACCCATCGAAATTACATAAAATAAAAATAAAAAAATCATCGACAAAGACGAAACGGAAAATTTTTCACTCCGAAAATCTATCGTCGAAATTTACGAAGGACGAGTCGACGATGACTCCGATTCACCGAAGTTAACCTCTCGTCGAAGCTTCGACCGTCGCAACCGGGCCTAAACCGAAAGGTTCGGCGAATAAAGCGGGGCGGCTGATCACGCGGGGCGACTTACTTTGGTCATGGCTCGACATTTTTCCTTCTTGATGTCACGGATTTTGGCAGGAACGTCCGGCGTATTCGCCTGTGTCTCGGCTTGCACCAGAGGACTGCTCCTCGTGCTGCTGCTGCTGCTTTCCGTTTGCTGGCTCTCCTCCGTCATTTTTCGTTCTCTCGATTGTCCTCGCTGAAACGCTCACCATTCACTTTCGATAACATTTATTTGTCGTACGCCGGAGACAATTTTCGTCGCCCTCGAATTGCCGTTACACATCTGTTATTTTTCGCTGTTGTAAAACTTTATGCTCTTTTTTTTTTGTTTGTTACTTCTGGCGCGATTGTGTCGATCCCTTCGCGCTCCCAGCTGATCGTCCCGGCGGATTTCCGTAACATCCGGTAGGGTCGCTGCAGACTTCTTTTACCGACAACGACGACATATATTTATGTCGTCGATAAGAAATCGTCGCCGCGTCGTATGTAACTGTAGTCTTTACTTATAAAACTTACATCAGACTCTCGGAATTGGGACAGGTAGACGGGACCAATGAAAAAGACAATTTTTATCTTTTGAAAGGAAAATTATATATCATAAAACTCGAAGAAAAACCCTCTCACAATCGTGTGTGTGTTTGTGTGTGTTTTCAAGTAAAAACAGAATACGCCCGGCAAGTTTTACAAAATTTATCAACTTGCCCGCGTAGTAGTTGGTTGGAAAAATAGCGCAAGACAATTCGTGGCGGAGAGGGGGGAAATTACTGTATGAAAATTGGTAACCGAGGAACAATGAGATATCGAATAGGAAAGTACAGCTGTGATATCGTCGATTAAAACGCTTTAACGTATCTCCAATCGTGTAATCGAGAAAAAAGAAAATCTTGAAACAGAAGATCGTTAGGACAAAGTCGGGTTTGTGATAATATCCAATCAATATGAAGAAAGAATAATAAAAGAAAATAATGAATGCAACGTAAGAATCGGCGTATAAAGATTACTCCTTCTTGACGGCCTGCTTGGCCTGGTGAGCCTGAAGTACGGCGACGGCCTCTTCGACCTTGGCCTTGAGGGACTCGCTGTGCTCGAGCATGTGCAGGAGTTCCGAATTATCAATCTCGAGAAGCATGCCGGTGATCTTGCCAGTTAGCTGCGGATACATGCATTGAATTAACGGGAAGAGACGCTCCCCGAGCATTTGTTTCTGCTCCTGTGGTTGGGCAGCTGCCAACATAGAGGCGGTGAGCGGCTCTTGTCCTTGAATATGCACGGCTTGTTGTACGGGAGCAGGCGCAGGAATTGCCATCGCGTGGGGTGGATTACGCACGTTCAAGTTGTATTTGTAATTGGCCGTACGATTCTGGGGTGAGACACCGACCGCCGAGCCGGTCATCGAACGTCCCTGCATATTCGCACCGCCTACTGCTTGTTGACCTGCAATTTTTTCGTTATCGTTAAAAACATTGTGTCGTCGCGCGTCAATGGTAAACGAGGAAAATTCGCACTCTCGCGGAAGTACGCAGATAGCGCGAAATCGTTACACAAGAGTGAAAAACAAAGGCATGAATAAGTTAGCGGAACCAACGAATAATATTCACGCTCAAGCTTAAGCAGTTGTTTTCCCGTTCTGTACAAATGTTATTCTTCGATTGGAGAAGCGATAAGAGAAGATTAAGAAACGCGTCAGCGATAAAGATATAATTACCTGTGATAGGTCTCGCGGAGATTGCGTTGCGCATACCGCCGGCTTGAGCGGCCGGAGCTCGCGGAGCCGCTCTGAACGGTGCCTGCATCGTGGCGAAGCCGGAATTTCCGGTCTGGACGTTCGGTCTTACTTGATTGGGTTGAGCCGCCCAGCGAGGTGTTGCGCGCATTTGCGCCATTTGGGCAGGCCCGAAGAAACGTTGAGGCTGCGGAATGGTAGGCACGAAGTAGCTACCGGCACCACCTGCCTGATACATAGGACCCATCTGCTGCATACGCAGATTCGACATGCGTTGTATGTACTGTGACGCGAGGTGGGCCTTACGATCGTCCTTGCGCTGAGCAAGAGCCACGTACAACGGCTTCGTACCGACTATACGACAGTTCATCTCGGTAACGGCCTTCGTCGCCTCCTCCGCCGCCGAGAAGCACACGAATCCAAAGCCCTTGCTGCGTCCATCCTCGAGCATTACTTTGGCCGATGTTATTGTACCGTAGGTCGTGAATTCTTTTCGCAAACGTTCGTCGTCGATCGTATCGTCGAGATTCTTTACGTAAAGGTTCACACCCTGGTAACGATTCATGCGCTCGTTCTTCAATTCCTCGAACTTCCTCTTGAGCTCCTGCTGACGCTCGGCCTTCTTCTGCGCTCGGCCTACGTACATGCATTTACCCTCGGCGATCTCCTTGCCGTTCAGCTCCATGACCGCCTGTTCGGCCGCGTCCGGATCCTCGAACGCCACGAAACCGAAACCACGCGACTTCCCGTCGTCCTTGTTCATTACTTTGTGGCTCGTTATCGTACCGTATTTCTCGAACATCTCCTTCAACTTCTCGTCCGACATGTCCTCGCCGAAGTTCTTCACGTAAACGTTTGTGAACAATTTTGCCTTTTCGCCGAGTTCCTTCTCGCGTTCCTTGCGCGGAATGAATTTGCCGACGTACACCTGAAAAATATTTTCGTTTTTAAGTAGAACATTTTTTATTTATTTATTTATTTATTTATTTATTTGACGGGAATAACCCTTTAATTTTACGAAATTTTAATGCAAACGTGTTCAGAATGTTCCAAAAACCTTGGAAAATCATATTTAGAAAAATATCTGGATGTGTGTCTGTGTTCTCAGATAAAAAAAATTGAAACTCTTATAACTTGAGAATGCTTCAGCTATCAAACTGAAATTTTTAAGGTAGGTAGAGGTTTCGATCTTCAATGTTTCGATCGATTTTCAACAAAATGCTTTCGCTCATGAAATTTTTTCACGTTTTTGAACTTTGCGTAAAAAAAAATTACTGTGCCATTTTTAAAAAATTTTATCTGCATTATCAGCAGCCAATCCGAGCTAAAGATAAGATACGAAAGATATAAAATATCGATTTCTCATAGAGAAAACGGACCACCGGAGTAACGGATGTTACATCTGCGTTTACTCACTTTCTTGCCATTGAGCAACATTCCATTGACCTTCTCGATGGATTTATTGGCCGCCTCTTCGGTCTCAAAGTGAACGAATCCGTATCCCTTGGACACGCCGACCTCGTCTTGAGCTACCTTGCAACTGAGTATGTTGCCGAACGCCGAGAACGTATCGTACATCGCCTTATTGTCTATGCTCTTGTCCAAATTTTTGATGAATACATTTCCGACGCCGGATCTTCTAAGGGATGGATCGCGCTGCGACCACATTATACGGATGGGGCGACCCTTGAGCATATCAAAGTTCATGGTATCCAGTGCCCGCTCGGCTGTTTAAAAAAAACAAAGGAAGAAAGAAAAAAAACAGACATTAACAAAAAATCATGGTTATCCGCCGTTAATCGTTTGTCATTGCATGATGACGATGATGATGACGAATTTGGCCGTTTCCGAGAAGAACGATGGCGGATATGGCGAGAGGGGAGAGGCGTGGAGGGGGAAGGAGTTCAAACTTCCAATATGGAAGCACAGTTGGCCGTGCACGTGTCGGGAATACGCAAACTCCCAGTATTCGCGACACATGTGGCACGAGACTTTCGTGGCCGAAAGACCATGCCGGAGGGGATTAAAAAAAAATGCATGATGGATCTTTTCCTTCTTTTTCGTTAATATTCAAGCGATACTCACCGTCAGCGGGTTGCTGAAAGTTGACATAGGCGTAGCCAAGAGAGCGTCGGGTAACGACGTCCCGACAGACGCGTATGGAGAGCACGGGTCCGGCCGATGAGAATTTCTCGAAAAGCATTGCCTCGGTTATTTCGGCCTGTAGATCACCGACGTACAGTGACGCCATCGGGTAATTCGGTGCTCCGGGATTCATGTCGAGATTTTATTTAAGTTTATCGTATAAATCTCCAAACGCCTCTTTGTTCCACGTACCGAATTATATTCGTTTTATTCTGTTTTTTTTGTAATTTCCTTTTTTTCTCTTTCTCTTTCTCTCTCTCTCTCTCTCTCTCTCAACCTCTTCGTCTCACTGCTTTTACGTTTCCTTCAATATGGCTTGGTTCTCTTCCGACCACGTCGCTTCCCTCGTAACGCAAATGATTTACTGTTTTTTTTTCTCTTTTTCTTTTACGTTTTTTTTAAGGTTTTTTTTGTATTACGTTTTTTTTGTTCAACACTTTACTTGGGTTTACGGCGGTTTTCGGCTACGGTTTTTCGATTTTTTTGGTTTAAGTTTTTTCGTCTTTTTATATTTTTTTTTATTTTTTTATTTTTTTTTATATATAAGAGTTACAATTCACGAATGGAGGTGGGTTGTGTGACCTATTTTGTGGAAAAAGGAGACACAACCACACGTGAACACAACTCTACTCTTAATGAGGAAGAGGCGGTGAAAGTAGTGCGTACTCCGCTTATATACCGGACCGCGTTACTTGTCTACGCCCATCGAAAATAGTCCCAATATTCCCCCACCGCTGATGCTTCGACGCGGCATTGTTACGCGCCAACCGCCGTTCACTCATCCGTGTTAAATTTTTCCCTAGATAAACCGTTCGACGATCGTTCCCATTCGTTTGTGTCGTACAAATTGTCCAAGGTCTCGCATCGAGTATTTCCCGGTCTACTAGTCGTGACAATCGCTGAAACGTTGCCATAGACTTCCGGTTTTTTCACCTTCGATGAAAACTCTCCCTCTGCCCTCAATCGTTTAATGAGAATCGTCATAATGTTGAGAGGTTGCTGCTGGCAGATCTCGTAGAAGACGTCCAAAGGCGTCGATAGGAGGCTAAAGTTACTCTCTTGCCCTCAACAAAAGTCACATTATCGGAAATGGCTGGTGGTGCGGTCCGCAGAAACTTCATCTTCGGTAAATTATGTACAACAAATAACATCGACGACACATAATAATTCAACATCAAAACTGTATCTGTGATTTACATGAAAAGTGTTTTACAATGCTTTACAATTGATGTTCTTACATAACATGGAATCTAAATTTTAGGAGGTAATTTTAAGAAATGGGTCTACAATAGCACCGGGTTCAATCAGTATGGTAGGCAGAAAAAACAAATTCACGCTTATTCCCAAGTTTTCAAAACTAGGTTGACTCAATGTACATTCACGCAATTTTCAGGATTGATGCATGACGATGTCTTGATGGAAACTCCGGTTGTTCAGGAAGCTCTGAGGCGTCTGCCAGAGCACTTGATCGACGAGCGTCAGTTCAGAATGATCAGAGCGTTGCAACTTTGTTGCCAGAAGATCGTTTTGCCCAAAGAACAGTGGACCAAGTTTGAGGAGGTAAGCAATATGCTAAAAAAAAAATATAGCCGAAATGTAATATAACTGATTCGATACTCTGTCGATTTAGGATGTACGATATCTTCAACCCTATATAGATGAAGTCGAGAAAGAGATCAAGGAGAAGGAGGAATGGAACAAGGAATAAAATCCGTCGATATTCCGCCTAGTATAAAGAATGAAATAGCTAAGTTATGTGGTAAAGTCTTTACATAATACACCAATTTACCTGATACTTATTATATCTTCGTTTGTACAACCCTGTCCAGTTGCATAAACGCGCGGTATAAGCTGTACTCAAAAATATATCTGGGAATGTCAAAGATATCGCAGAGATTCCTCTGCATTGAAAGATCAATCAATTTGTGTATAATAATACAGTGTTTGTTGCATTACATGATCGGAGCAGAGTATTTTTTATGATGGAGTATTATTACCATTTCATAATGTAGGCAAGGTCCCTGTCCCAGATATTAAAACGATTATCTACTGAACTGTGTAATCACAATTTTATGCAGTTTGACGAGTTAATCTGGAGGGAGTTAAAACGCTGTGATGTCCACGTCATGTCGGGTCGTAGCGGAAGATCGGAATACGCCGAAGATAATATTCGTCGTATGACAGAATCTTCCATTTCTTCCGCCGTCCAGAAAAGGACTTTAGTCAATTATAGACTTTCGGTCGTACTGCGGACGCGAAAAAGTAAAAGAGCGCAAGTGCCTACGTACACAGTTCTATTATAGAACTCTGAATTATTCATGGACGATTGAACTTTGCTCTAAAGGAATACGGTCCTTTTTTTTTGTTTGAAAAAAAATCGATACCCCACTGTAGTTCGTACAACCGACGGGTACACACGTGGACCCCCGTTTGCGAGCGACTATACCGACGTCACACATCCGACATTGAAAATCTCGACGAATACTTAGCACCCCTTATGCAACCTTTCGCCGATACTGTGTCCTATAGTATTTGATAATTGCGTATTGTCTTGCAATCGACGAAACATACAGGGTAGTACTCGGCAGATCGCCTTGAATCGCGCATCGTTGTAGAGAGAAACCGAGGCCTGGGAATCATCGGGTGACAGAGGGTACAGCCGAGCGCCGGGGGTAAAATCGCGAGCTCTCGCATTCCCCTCGCTCCTTTTTGCACTCGTATAGGTCTCGCCTACTTCGATACACATACGTACTACGGGTGGATCAATATTTCACCCCCACGAGCGTACACCCGGCCCGTACAGGCGGTAGAGGCCCCAGCACGCCGTGATTTTTTCCCAAACGGTTCTCTCGGTGCCACGGTCTCTCCTCGTCGTCGTCGTATTCGCTTGATTTCACGCACCCGTTAATTTACACGATAATCGTAGCGAAGACGAGAGACAAAAAATTAAAAAATTCACAACTATTTTGTTCAACATTTCGAGAGAGTGCGTTCGATTTACACGCGGAAGAATATCATTTGCGTTTCCTTCTAAATCGTAAGTAAAAATATAGCTGCGACGGAAATAAAAAAGAAAGTTGCAGCTGCGAGAAAAAAAACGTGTGATCAATCGACTTCCAAGGGCATCGTGGAGCTCGGAACGGGAGAATGCGAGTCTCAGCGGTAATAAAACTTTTATCTTCATTTACCTAGATTCACAAGCGTTTTAACGCATCCTATGTAACAATAATACGCATTTGCTTGAGGTACTGTCAAGCGACTTATCCGACGCTGAAAGAACGAAAAAAAAAGATCAAACGATTGAAATTCATTCAGTGTTGTAATTCTTCAATCGACCGCTGATTATTACAGATGTGGAAAAAAAGGCGATCGGCATGCTTCCATCCGAGGAAAGCAATGAATCAGAGTAACACGAGAACAAAGAGCAAATCGAGCGGTAATAGTAAATCTACTCGTGTCACGCGCTCTCAATAACGTATTTTTACGTTGAGCGGTAAAAAGAAAACAAAAAAAAGGAAATGACGCTTGTTACGTTGGGTGCTGCATCAAAACCCTACCTCCGCTATGTGTACAAATGTTCAATTCACGATGAAATAATTATATTAGCATGATAATGGAGATATTCAATTAGTATATACATATGCATATACCCTAACGGCATATGTACATACCTTGTGTAAATATATATATAGTGGAGAAGCGAACATTGCACATTGAGAAGAGAAGAGAAGAGATGAGAGATTGCGAGAGAGATTGACTTAGAGGTAACTTATATATATATATATATATATATGTGTGTATACACGCAATTGTATAGCATACAGATATTATATTGCGAGAAGAACAAGTATTTTATGTATTACGCAAGGAGAATTATGTAAAAAAAAAAAATAGAAAGAGAAAGAAAAAAAGAAGAAAAAGCAAACAAGACAAAAAGGGAGAAAAAGCTTCGTTCGGATTAACAATTCGATTTGCTTCGACGTGAGAAGCTGTGGTGAAGCGAAGGAGTAGTAACATATAGATATTGATAAATTTGGGAGAGTTGCCGGAGAGTCTGGAGTCTCAGGAAGATAGAAGAGAAAAATGACTGTCCCGTACGACGAGAGCTTGATCTGGCTGGTGGTAGCTGGATTCATCGTTGCGTTTGTGCTAGCCTTTGGTATAGGTGCAAACGATGTCGCAAATTCCTTTGGCACCAGCGTGGGAGCTGGAGTGCTGACGGTTTTTCAAGCTTGCGTTTTAGCGACCTTCTTTGAAATCGCTGGTGCCGTCCTCATAGGAAACAAGGTAATGAGATACATTAAATAAACATAATAGAGAAAAGATAAAAACATATACAAATGAAATAGATTTTTAAAAATTGAAGACAATAAAATAATAATAAACTGAAATTTTGTTGCACACAGGTGTCGGACACGATGCGTAAAGGAATATTGGATGTAAGTCTCTACGACGGTCATGAGAAGGAACTGATGATGGGAGCTCTTTCGAGTCTCGCAGGGTCTGGAATTTGGTTGATACTAGCGACGGCCCTTCGTCTGCCGATATCCGGCACCCATTCGATAGTCGGTGCGACTGTTGGTTTCTCCCTCATTTGCAGAGGCACAGCCGGGGTAAGAGACGATGAGCGGCGCCGGCGGAGGTACGAAACATCTCGAAACAATAAAAACTTTGTTTCTAATTGAACAAATTACCTTCGACTGTTAACAGGTGAGATGGATAGCACTGGCTAACATTGCGGCCTCATGGTTCGCCAGTCCGATTCTGAGTGGCGTCGTATCCGTTTCGATATTTTGGATCCTGAGGAAATCTATACTGCGCTCAAAGAAGCCTTTCGAGAGGGGTCTCAAGATTCTGCCGGTCGCCTACGGCCTCACCGTAGCCGTCAACGTTATGTCGGTTGTTCACGATGGACCTAAATGTATGTACTTACCATAAAAAAAAAAAAAGAAGAAAAGAGAACAACCATGATAACACATTTATGAAGATTATAGTCACATTAAGGTAGCACTAGCGCAATGACTGACACCGCCTAAGTTTGAGAGGAATAAAAAAGAATTACAAACACTTCTCGATCGAATAAAAATCTGAAAAAAATCAAACATATGGAAGATGCTGATAAGATTGTTCGTCCATAATAATGATCCCAAAATGTTATTCGTTTTCTTTATGTTAAAATTTGTTTAAAATCGTAATTTTCA
>JAPYZD010003826.1:0-18544 GCA_030522725.1 Ichneumoninae sp. B BG-2022a
AAATTACTTCTTACTCAGTCGCAAAAATAATTTTCGAGCTTACGAGCCGCCAGATGTTAAAGAGAAAAAACTCTTCTCACCGTAAAGCCGAATCGACGCCCCTTTTCAATCCCGAATGCGAGAAAGCAAAAGACTTTTTTTCTCCAAAGTTAATTCCAGCTACGATGCAAATCAGCTACGTTTAGCAAAACAAAGTAACGCGACGTTTAGCGAGCAAATTCAACGAATCAAAAAGGATTTGCAATTATCGTCTTTTTTCTCTTGGACCGCGATCTTACGCAAGTTCCGGAACGACGTATTATCAACGTAACATGATTGATCGATTTTCCGCGACACGCCAGTGGCAACAACGAATCGTAAAAAAAACAGAAAAAAATACATAGGTATGACTCAAAGAAGCTCGTCAAATTTTCTCGAGACAAAGAAACGCGCAAAGTCACGTGATCGCCGTAGAACGCACGAAACTCCGCCCGGTCCTTTGGGCAGTCGGTTCCTTAAGAAGGAACGGGAAGCTCAGGAGTCCGAACGTTTCAGCGAAGAAAAGCGCGAAGAGAAAAAAATGAAACAGCTGTCTCCGGACCCAAAATACAGGAGTGATTCACGAAACGCTATTAAACACAGTGAATCTGCGAGCCGAGATACAAACGCGCATCTGTCGACAATATTGTGCAATTTATCTCGCGGCCGAGTTTTCGATCGGTGAGAAACTGGAATTGCGACGCAATAAAAAAAGGGGGCTACGTGGGTCGTAAGGTTTGTTTACGTGCCTAAGCGAGCCACGCGAAATGGCCGCTACGTCACTCTGACAGCTGGCCGTGCGCGGCATCGGCCGCGGCGCGGCGAGCTGGACGTTTGTCCGCCTAAGTTAAAAATCTTACGACGAATCGAAGCAACGGGAAAAAAAATTTGATCGACTCACCACCGAGCTCGTCCGACGTAAACTTCGCCGTGGACGACATGGCGTTCACTGCCCCTTAGGCACTTCGGGTCTCCCCGTGTAAAAAAAAAAAAAAACAAAAAACAAAAAACAAAAACAACTGACGTTCGGTCGAGGACGCGATCACAGGAGCTCGCTCGTACACGAGATATGAGCGCAGCGTTGAAAAAAACACCGTCGAACGCGTTTGCGCACGTAGTCGTCAACGAGATCACCGAGCGGTTTGCAACAACTTTCGGCGTTTTTTTCTTGAGCTTCGAGCACGATGTATCCAGCGGGGAGAGCGCCAAACCGAAGAACCGCGATGCACTTGCAACGAATTGTCGCGATAAAATGCTGCAGACCTGCGAGACGTTGCTTTGTTTTGATGAAACGTCAACACACGCACGTCAGAACGATCCACCAATCGGACCGCACGCGCTGCGATGTAAATACGACTGCGCCGGTCAAGCTTCGCACCGTCGTCGCTCTCGAGTCAAGAGAGCTTCTATGTCTCGGCCTCGCAGGTCGGCCAACCTACGCTCCGAAATTTTTGTTATCGACGCCAGACAGAAAATTCTCGTTCGATTAACCTACTTTTTTTTTATCTCGAAGATAGAGCTTGAGTATTGCGTGGGACGCTCCGGTTACGAATGACGATGTTTGGGTCGTTCGTTCGCCCGTTTTTTTTAATTCCAGCACAGGAGGATCCGCGGAGGTTCACCGGCAACGCATTGGCGTAGCCGCGGTATCGAAACTCGCAGGTTGTATTGAAAGGAGATTCCGAGTACAGTAGAACCTCGCTTATCCGAGCCAGCCAATTCAACCGAGTTCTGCGCTCACTTTTGGCTGGAATGTATGTGTGAAACATCCTTAAGCGAGGTGTAGACTGCAAAAAACATTGTAAGTTTCATGTACCGGACTTGCATTTTTTTGTGCAAAAACTCGTACATTAAATTTAATATACAATTGTGACTAATAATGACTATACTTTTTCATTGAAATTAAAGTGAGTGGTGCAAATTAAAGTACTTTTACAGTACACTTAAAGTAAATTATTAAAAATAAAGCTTTTTCAATCTTTTTAATACACTGAACATTCATTTTTCATCACAATTGTCCATTACATTTAATATACCAGTTCTTGCATAAAAACTTCGACGCCGTTACATTAAATTTCGTATGAATTTTTTTGCAGTCTAGGCTCGGATACAACGCGCTGAGTAGTCCGTAATAACTACTTTGTTGCATGCACTCTTAAACCTGTCCAAGTTTGCTGCGTATTTGCATTGTGAGCTGCATACAACAGTTCCGATTCTAGAGTCACTGGTTTATGTTCATATAAAGTTAATATGAAGTAACTAAATTATAATTATTTTTAAAAGAAATAACTACTATCTAATAAAATTAATGTTTATATGAAGTAGTGTTTTATGTTTGTAAATATATAATAGTAGTACAAGTGTGACTTGAGTATGTTGTCCGTCTATCCGAGATCTTATCCGACGTAAGCTCTCCCCACATTACCTGGGCTAAACGTGTTTCTACTGTAATTATATGTTTCTTATCTCGACGAGTAAACTCTTAGTCTTCGTGCACAGCCGATTGTCGTCTTGTACCCAAACACCTCCGGGCATAAAATACATTACTGCAAATACATGTACATGCGTTGTGAATTATCATAGTCTTTTCGAATAACTAATTCTTCCAGCGTTGTTCGCTGACAACAGTTTAACAACGATCGTTCCGCCGCCGCGACTCGGCCGGCGTTGTCGCGCCCGAGGGCATTGGGCGAAGGAAACCAAACTCAGCTTTATTTACACATCGAGAGCGACACAAGAGCCGACGCCTATGAGATCGACGAGTGTTAAAGCCGCGACACGGTGGCAGCACTGAACAGAGCGCATCTCGCACCCAGCACCGCTAATTTCTGTTTTGTACGACGCGCATTTTCGTCATTATTAACTGCGTAAAACGCAGTTTTTTTGATACCTGCGAGCGTCCAACTTCGGTGTCGATCGTTAAAGGTACGTGTACATTGTTTCGCGCCATAAAAAAAAAAACTATCGAATTCTCTCGAGCCGAGACTCGCACCGTTCTAGACGCGTGCAGTGACAGACCAAAAAAAAAAAGAATTACACAGCGATCGCTGCGAGGGGCGACAAGGCGACAAACGAAAAAAAAAAAAAAATGGTCGCCCCTCGGGTGATCTGTCAATCCATTTATCGTCGTTTATCCCGATTACCATGAATCGTTAGACGTCGCCGCGGCCAAATCCCCTAGTATTTACAAATTTAGGCTCCAAATTCCGAGGTGATCGAAGCTCCGCGGCGCTCGCGAACGATCCAGGCACAACGAATAATATTCTTCGTGCGGGCTTCCGGCCATATGTAAGACACACCGAGCGGGAGAAACACGCTCGAAGGAAACGTCTCTACCGTTCCTCGATCCCTCAAGGTGATTCGAGAGGTCCAAGGTCGACATTTTTCGGCTCCCATAACTTTCGCGACGCACGACGACGCTCGACCCTGGGACACGGAGTTATTCTATTCTCGTTTGCAGGTTGGTCCCGTACGTCCGTCGAATACGAACAACAAACGCGTATACGGCTCTCCCCCCCCCCCCCCCCCCCCCCCCCCCCCCCCCCTCCCCCCTCTCCTCCTCCCCTCTCTTGCTCTTTTTTTATTTTTCTCCCGCCCAGTCGGCTTTCCGCCTTGGTGAAGAGAGGATTGCATTGTGAGAAATTCGCGGCTCATCTTTGAATATTCGCGTCGAAGTTTGAGCTGCCTGGGCGAACATATGCTCGCGGGAGTGCCAGATTATCGGGAATAACGACGGAACTTGAATATGTGTTTCAGCAACGAACAGAGATCTGGCATGAAGATGAAGATTCCAAACGGTGGTTCGGGCAACGGCTATTACGGACACGAGAGCGGCGTGATAGCGTACCTGGACAACGACGAGCCGGACATTGACATACAGCCGGTGACGGACAGCGACTTCTCTGAGTACATGTGGATGGAGAACGAGGAGGAGTTCGACAAGGAGGTGGGCATTGGAGGTCGACGAGTCTGGTGGAAACGCGATTAGCGGAATCGGTTCGGGTTGAGAAGAAATCGGATTAAGGATTGTTCGGATAATGGAAATTTGAAGATGAAACATAACTTTGGTGTAAAATATTGAGAAGAGAGCGAACAATGTGGCGTTTTTGCGATTATTGAGCGTAGCCAGAATTTTGAACTTTTTTCTTGGGTTGTCGGAACATTACTTCCACCTCTGTGCAAGCGTAATTTGAATTTGAATTTGTTTGATGGATTTTTGCTTTTAGAACTAGTTTATAGTAAATCGTAATTTAGAGCACGGCATAATAAATTGTATAATAGTAAATATTAAAGTAACGTTCTGAAGGTGGATGAAAAATCGGGTGTTCTTGACGAATCACCCATTTTTCTTCTTAAAGAATTACCTATTTTTCATCCACCTTCAGACCGTTATTTTAACATTTACTATTATTCTATGATTTATTATTCTGTGCTTCAAATTACGATTTACTATAAACAAGTTCTAAAAGGAGGAATCTATCAAACGAATAAAATCAAATTCAAATAATGCTTTTGTCCAGAGGTGGAAGGTGTTTGTTGCGGCCACAATGTATGTCACAAATTGTGTTATATATTTATTTATTTATCTATTTATTTAATGATAAATGGGCAATACCCGTTTTTAATTTTGAAGATAAAAATAACATACTCACGTGTAAAACAATGTAAAAAGAGCGCACGATTCACGGTTTTGCACGTACTGAGCTAAGCAAGAATTCGGTAATTTCTGTTCCATATTCGGAACATTACTTCTACCTCTGTGCGAAAGCCTGTTCATGTTCTGATGGTGTAAAAAAAATACGAAATTTTTGCGAAGCTCGATAAGTGCAAGACCGATGTTCTATTCCCATTTTTAGTAACATTCGTCGCAGCCGCAATGTAACGCGACTACAAAACTATTATTTAAAGTAAAGAATTTTGAGATGTGCGTGCATACGAGTTATCTCCGCTCGTCGGAAAGAATTAATGAACACCGCGCGAAAAATCGACGTGCCAACGGTTCGAACACACAAACAGGCAACACAAGCTTGATTGCGTTTGCGACATCGAAATTTTGCGCTATGATTCGGATAATAGATATTAGGATAAAGCAAGCCGCAGTTCGGATAATGGAGGGTTCGACTGTATAGAGACTCGATTTGGGATTTGAAAAATGTTTTAAAAAATTGTTTGTGCATTCCGCAGGTTTTGGAGCAACTGGAGGAGGAAGAACTGATGGAGGAATGTCTGGAGGCGATGCTGGAGGAGGAGAGGCAACATCAGAGAAATCAAACGTCGACGGCGTGGTGCAACGCCGCGAACGACAGTACCGGTATCGAATTGTGCCAGCAGCTCGGGAGTTTGAGAGTTCACGGCGACCTTGCCAAGCAGGTAATACGCTCGAAGGGAACGTCGGTTCGGCGATGATGTAGTTCGCGGTAACAAATAAAAATAAAATCGTCGATCGGTTGATCGACGATTGTATTTTTACTTATTTTTACTTATTTTTTACTTATTTTTACTTATTTTTACTTATTTTTATTTATTTTCATTTCTTTTTCAGAGCACACTGAACCCCGACGCGGCCGAATTTGTTCCGTCGTTCAAGACCTCAGGATCAGTAAGTACATCACCGGAGATAACGAGCGATTCGACGTAGAGGCCCTCCTCATTGTCACTTACAGCAGATGAAATTGGGCAGCCACTGATTCGCCCAGAATCCACCCGAAAGCAAATGAAAAAATCAACACTCGATCGCTCGCAAAGTCTGTGAAAGGAAAAGAACGAAACAAAAAAAAGATATATATATACGAGTCATCTCCGATCGCATCCTGTTAGATGCTACGCGCCAGCGAGCGTACGGAAACTAGTTCGAACGAGTACATCGAGAGGATAGGAGTAAAAAAAGGAGGTTGCGAAAAATCTAAAAAAAAAACAAAAGAAACAAAAAAAAAACAATAAAAAAAACATACGAAAATACAAAAAAAAATTACCATAACTAAAATAATCTATCGACATTTCATCGATGTCTCGATACGAAATAAAAGTTAGTGTAATTTTAAGCGAAAAAAAAACGTCGTGTGCGATTTTATATTATAACGGGTTGACGCGCGTAGTGCGGGGTGGGGAGGGATCCGGGGCCGAGGACGGAGAACGCGCGTGAGGTCAGGAACGAAGACCGCGACCGTTTTGGACGGGAAAATTCGCTGCGCGTACAAACCACCTTCGCGCTCAAGTTGGCAAATTGAATTTACTCGGAGTGCGATCGGTCGCAGTTGTAGATAGAGAAAAATCCCGGAACCATCACGTTTGCTCTTGGAAAAAAAAAAAAAAAAAAAAAAAAAACTTTTCGGAGGCGTAAAACCCTTAAAACCCCGAGCAGCTAAGCTTTGTTCTCTCGAAGATTCGCCAAGCCACCCTCGAAAGCACGTTCTCGTGTCGACAACGGGCCCGACTTTGTTTTTCTTTTAATTTTTTTTTCAACAATCAGATCTCTTTTCACGCCTGTTTTAAAGAGCGGCTCGCGCTGATCGGAAAGATACTTTTCCGCTTCGAATTTTTGAGCCGACAGGGTAACGGATTTTGGGCGCTCGGTTCAGCTCGCATTATCAAATAGACTCGACAGATCTCAATCGAAAGTCCTACTTAGGCTGTGAGGGACTCCCTTGGTGGCTCTTCGTGTATCGGCGACTAACGTCGCTCGATTGCTTTACTCACTTCCAAGAATGATTTCTAAACTACGGCAAAAAAACAAAAACAAAAACAAAAAAAACATAAAACCAAAAAAGAAAGCAACAAAAAAAGGATATGTGTAGATCTTAGAGCATAGAAAACAATTTGATTGTCGGATTAACATAAAAAAATCTAGTATATAAACAATAAGAGAGACTATGGATGATTCTTTTTTTCTTGAATCGCAATTCACCGTGTTTACTCAATCGCACCGAGTCGGGCTTATTCTTCTTTCCACCAATTTACGAATCTTGTTCGAGATCTTCATCGGTCTTCCACTGTTATATTTTCTCGTATGTTGTTATATCGTTTTTTTTTCAATTCGTAAAATATTTGTCGATGGGTTTGTGCAGCTCGACAAAAAAAACAATCATTGAGTCCATACATGTGATCCGAGATAGCGGTCGTGATCGAAGCACACCAGAACCGCTATCCCATTTAATTGTATAAAGTTTAATTTTTCTATTTTTTATTATCGGTCATCTTCGATGTTGTTACATATACAGCCGAGATTCATATTTTGTCGTCGATATAGAAAAAAAAAAAATCGTTGCGATAAAATGTTTGTGATTCTTGCCTTGGTTCGACGTTCGAAACTATTTTTTTGTCATCGCCCAAGGTGAGCGTGGATTTAAGAAAATGGATCAAAGGGATAAGGAAAAATTACATATGTCTATGAAACACAAGATTATTCTTGAGGGGTTAAATTTGTTCGATGATAATGTCGCTTCGCGCGGTTGCTGATATTTGAATGCCAACATTCTCCATAAGCTATTCTCTCCGCCTGTTTCGTCGTTAGACTTTGCACCTCGGTTCTTTTCTGTGTCCGATGTTGAATCGATGAGTCACTGGCGACTCAAAATTTGTACCATAAAATTATTGCGACCGCTCGAACGGACCGCCGAAATTTCTTGTGGACTGATTGCGATTGCGAAACAATGAAAATCTAACTAGCGGGCGGCCCCGGAGAAAAGTTGCGGGGTGCGCGATTATTGTAAGATTACGGTTAGCAATTAGATAACTTCCGAAATGAGAATTGTATTATAATTACGATGGTGTGTATCGTTCATAATTTTAATCTGTTTTAATTTGGGGTATCGTTAGTAAAGGCGCGGTTAATTATGAATATGATTTGTATAGGTACAGCTTTTGCGATCGGTAAAAAAAAAGACAAAAAAACAAGAATAATCTAAAAAATATGTGTTGGAATTTTTTTGCGAAAATTAATTCTCGAGCAATTTCTCGGCTATGTGAATAAACATAGAGCTTTTTGAGTACGTCTTGTTTTTTTTCTCTCGTTATTTTTTTTGTCCGTTGCAAATTTACGACGCTTTTGGTATGCGCTTAGTATGCAAAATATTGATCGAATTCACAGCAGAGTATGATCTTGCCTGCGGCATTTAGAGAAGGTATGAAAAAAAAAATAAAATAAAAAAAATAAGCGCATAAAAATCCACATGTACGAGACTCGTTTTCCGCGACAGCGCGAGAACGTTTGCGGACTATATAATGGCCATGGACCGAAACTGGACACTGCTCGAAACGATGTAATGAGATTATTCTATTTGTGTATGAAAGGGAATCTTTTTTGTTGTCACGTCACCTCATTTCTTTTATATAGCATTTAACATTGTAGCATGGAAATATAATACAGCATATGTATTGTAACGAAGCCGTTTCATTCGATCGAATCCACGTCCTATCCGCAGTCTTCTGGTAATCACGTGTAAAATTTTATTTTTCAACGCATTTTTTTATTACACATAGTTTACAGTGGGATGGAATACGTTACGTTTGGAAATATCATGGAATTGTCTTCGCCTGGTCGTTGCGTTGCGATGTTTCAATAATTTTTATATCACCCGGTGGAAAAATGGTCATTCTGCGCTATTTTCTACGGAAGTGCGTAAAACTCCCGTTTTTGTATCTTGTGAAATAAAATTTGGTACGATACTCGTGCGGAAAACGTTTTCTTAACACTCGCCTTCGGCTCGTGCTGCAAACTCACATTCGTCAGAAAAAGTTTTTTCGCACTCGTATCGAAACGTACTATTTTTTAACACGTGCACAAAAAGTTGCACTTTACGCGCTTGTAACGCGTGGCGAAAGTGGCGCTTTACAGTTAGGCGGTGAGAAAAAAATGCTGCGCATGCGCAGATCACACAAGTTACTTTTTCGCACTTTTTTAAGGTAGTACTTGCGGTACAGTCCCGCCAAACGTGAGTTTCAGAGAAAATTTCGAACACTTCTCGATGGGATAAACATCTGAAAAAATCAAGTGTATGGGAGGTGCTGGAAAGATTGTTTTTGTGAAATAATAATTCCAATTTGTAATTAACAAATGGACGATAAAAATTATTATTCAACAAATTATCCGGCAACTTCAATATTTTCCTTCATAAAAACAATTCGTTTATTTATCTGAATACGTATGAATTTTTTCAGAATTTTTTGTAAACTTTGAAAATTGCGTTTTTTCATAGCTTGAACATAGAAAAAACGCGATTTTTATAGTTTACAAAAAATTCCGAAAAAAATCATATGTATTCGGAAAAATAAACGAATTGTTTTTATGAAGGAAAATAGTTAAGTTGCTGGATAATTTATTGAATAATAATTTTTATCTTCAATTTGTTAATGACAAATTGGAATTAATATTTCATAAAAACAATCTTTGCAGTACCTCCCATACACTTGATTTTTTTCAGATTTTTATCCCACCGAGAAGTGTTCGAAATTTTCTCTGAAACTCACGTTTGGTGGGACTGTACCGCTAGTACTACCTTAACTCTCTAGTTATGTTTTCGCCACGCTACAGGCATAAAAAGTCGGAGTTTTTGAGCACTTGTTACAAAAAGTACAATTTTTATATATATAAATATATATTTTTAAAAAAATATTGAAACGATCGCGGAGTTATGTAGACTGTCGGCGAAGCTCAACGACGAGGGACGGTACAACGTAACGACAATGTAACGATACCTCGGTCGAGGCTAGTAGAAAAGTAAAAAAAAAAAAACCATAAAAATGGTGTAAAAAAACTTGAGACAAGTACATTTCGTAAGATATCACTATCTTTACAAAGAGTTGTAAAATACCCACAAAAAACACCATAACAATGGTGTAAAAAAATAGAAAGGGAAAAATATTAATTAAATATACTCTCGGTTAATTGTATATTTGTGGTCAAACATTCGAAAGTAACAGTGAAGGATGAAGAAGATTCGTCCTTCATTCCAAAGAAAAAAAACACTTCACCGCCTATTTGGCAGCACATCGACGACTATTGTGTCTTAACTCTATTGATTAGGTAGTACGTCTATCGTGACACCGATCAGTCACGATCGACGAATCGACAATTTTTTTTTTTTTTTTTCATGTAACTGGTAGTCACATGTAAAAGTTTATTTCCCAACCCATTTTTTTATTACACATAGTTTACAGCGGGATGGTATAAGTTACGTTTGGAAATATTATGGAATTGTCTCCGCCTCGCCGTTGCGTTGCGATGTTTCAATACAATTTTTTTAATATATATATATTTTTTTCATATCGAAAACGATCGCGGATTTATGCGGCCTCTCGACGAAGCTAAACGATGGGGGACGATACAACGGAACGACAATCGACGAATCCTAGATCGAAGCTAGTAGAAAGGTAAAAATATGGATTAAATATACTCTCGGTTAATTGTATATTTGTGGTTTCTCTCAAACATTCGAAAGTAACAGGGGAGGACGAAGGAGGGTAAGTTCCTTCGTCCCAAAGAAAAGAAAAGAAAAAAAAGCATCACCGTATATTTGGCAGCGCATCGACGACTATTGTATCTTAAACTCTACTGATTAGGTGGTACGTGTATTGTGTATACCTATCGATTCGGAGTACATGTTCGCTACTGTTCGTAATTAAAAATCAATCGGAGATCCTAATGCGACGAAAATAATAACCGACACGGTTTAACGCGTCCCAGGATCCATTTATACATTACTCAACGTGCCACTTGTGCAAAAAATCAATGAAAACGTGCATCGCGAAATGATAATCGTTGATGCAAACGGGAATGGTTAATCGGTAATATTTCTATGTTTAACACATTTTTTTCTTATCCGACACGCTTATACCGTAGATTGCGATTTAGAGCCGGAAGTGGCCCGAACAAGTTTCTACAATTGAAATATCCGTCTCGGATACTCCACGGAGTGTCGTACTTAAAAGTATTAATTCGCTGATACAATTGTCTCGGATCGTTATCGATCGCAATTTTCGACTCCTCGACCTTAATTAATTCCCTCTCGTGGAGGTATTTTTTATTTATTTTTTTGTAATATTGTTAAACACGCGGTGCGAGTTTTTTTTATTATTATTATTTTTTTTAATACTCTATCGCTATCCGCTATTCACTTATTCGCTTACATTTCTCAAATATACTATAAATAAAATACTAATTCTCTATTCACACTGCCAAATGTTGTATCGTAGGGAAACACCGTGCACAGCTTGTATCGACGGTCAAGTTTTGTTGGTCAACTCTCGAGGGGAAGAAACGAATGATATGTGAGATACAAGGAGGGGCCCGGCTGTTACAAATCGATATAAAATCCGATGCAAAAGTTTGTAGAAATTAAGTAGGCCTGCTGAGGATTGTCCAGCGTAAACGACCACTAACCGGAACTGTGTGATTCGTGATTTTTTTTTTTTTGTCGAACGGCAGATCGAAAAGGGATCCGCGTGACACGTTCGAGTGAGTTTCGGTAGTTTGTTTTCAGTAATATTTATACCGTCGAATCGGGTACGTCCACTGTTAGCCCGCGCGCCAATTGTAAATCTTACTTCTCATTCAATTCGCATTTTCACATGATTAATCGACGTGCACGAAATGTGCACAATCCGCTCTCGCAAACTTATATTACGTATAAGAAAAAAAAAAGAAAAAAAAAAACGCTTTCGTCACATTACCCCGGATACAGAGCATATTTTCGTTTGGAAAAACCCATCCGTTTTACAAATATAAAAAGACTCTAAATAATCTTTACCGATAAATAGAAAAATTATATTTACTTATATACATTTAACTTCGAATACTTTGATCAGCAGTCTCTTGATTAAGAATGCAATACTGCACGCAAATTATAGTAAGTTCGTTCGCTGCTGTTTAAAGTAACGTTGAATATATAGTTTTGTTGTTGTTCTTTTTTTTTATATTATTTAAAAAAGAGGAACGATGTGTCGCAATAAACGACGGACGTTCGTGATTTCAGAAGTTTGATCGAGCAATTTTTGTTTCTTTCAATCCAGTTAACGGGTCTCGCAGTCTCAAAAAATCTTTTTTTTATTTTTATAGTTCTCACGATAAACTACGATTTGAAAAATTGTTAAAAATCGAGAGAAAAAAATATACCGAATTGTCAGAAAAATTCCGGGCTTGAAATATCGAATATCGAATAGTTGGGCGAGCGAGGACTTTCGAAGACCTGCTCGGTTAATATACAATATTATATCAAAGAAGAACGCCAAATATGACGATACAAATATCATATAAGCTTCAACGAAACACCATCAACATTGTACGAGATGACGATTTGCCATTTTTTTCCACGTCGTCCGATCTATCGGCGATGACTTACGCTAACTGCGTAAGTAACGATCGTTATCGAGGACGTATCAAAGTATGGATTCGACTAGGCAAGAGCTTGCTCCGATAGTTCGTAGAAAAGAAACGGAGCAGTCCGCGCGTCTAACTTTGCATTGCAAATACCTGCGTAAGCTGATTCTGTCCGAGGTAGAGTTTTGTATCTTAAACGCTCTCCGTCGGGCTCTGGAATTCGGATAGCGCGTGAATAGGATTTTGGACTTTTTTCTGCGAGCCCTTGCGCACTTTTGCTCTGACCTCCTCGGGTCGCTCGGGACGCACCAGCGGCTTCTTCTCCGGTGCTTTCATCTTCCAGACGACGATCGGCGACTGCAATCGAACAATAGACAATTAAGTTACGACGAAAGTGCGACGTGAGCGTGAAAAATTAATCAATTGTATTGTCAAAAGTTATGACTCTGAAGATATCTGCGTGAGACTAAATTTCATCAGGTTCGCAAACTTCGCACGGGGAAGTGTACTCGGAGATAAAATTTTACAGGTGAAGAATTGGTTCCTCATGAGGAAGCTCGGTTTTCATGAAAAAAAAAGTCCGCGATTTTTATGAAAAGGTATTCGAATGTGCCAAAACATCGGAAAATCATATTAAAAAAAAATTCTAGATGTGCTCTGAAATGACGAATAACCACAATTTTTATAGGGAGTCTTTCTAGTGAATATTGCCAAAATGAGAGATTTTTGTATTGTTTTTTCAAACCCGATTATTCTCTTTCACCAACAAAAAAGCTTCCTCAATGAGGAAGCCAGATAATGATGAAAAAAATGATTGTTTACACAAGCTTCGTACGCAAAGTAGATTAGATGACGAATCTTTGTGAAAATCTCGTTTTTCATATATTTTTTTTCTTCCTAAAGCTGACCGAGACTTGCCATCAATGAAATTCGATGCCATGGAAATATCTTCAGGATCATCAGTAATTAAACTAGCAGCAAGTAAGCGGTACTCTGATACTCACATACTGTTCGATCCACGAGGGTTTCAAGTATGTACGACAAAGAATCGACAGATTGAAAGCGATTACACAACTGTATTGAGCGTAACTTTATATAGAAATAAAAAGCTAATAAATACGCGAATACTTACGGTAACGGTCGATTGTCTCGGATACTTCGTCGACGCGACGTAGGAAGCCTTTACGGTGAGTACGACGGCGTTCATCAAGTTCTTCGCCGCCTGGATGAGAGAAGTGGCGCTGTCCAGACCGGAGACGATGAGCTCACCGCTGATGTTCTGCACGTCCGCCTTGACTTTACTCGTTATATTCATTTGATGACAGTAAAGGGCGATACGCTGCAGATAAGCGAGCAAGTCCTTCTTGGTGGAGCTCTCAGGGCATTGATCGGCTATTTGTCTCGTCAATTTGTCGAGCTTCGTTCCAGCCTCGGAGATCTTTTTGGCTGCCGTTATGACGTCCATCGTAGTTTTTAGGGGACCCCGGCCACGCGTGAAGTCCGTCATCTCCATCATGATCATACACATGTGCTTGGCGAGAACGATTATGTCGTTGCCAGCGTCGTCCCACTTGGCCACCTCCTTGTCGAACTTCAATTTTTCGCTCCTAAAGAATTCAACTTGCTGCAGAATCTTCTGCTTGTCCTCCTCAGGCATCTTCCGCATCGCCTCGCGGGCGGTCGTTATGCCGCTTATCTCCGGATACTCGTCGACACCGTGCTCGCCCGTCTGGGCGCTCGATTTGCTGCGCGTCTCCAGAGTGTAATGCTCGTCCAGCTCGACGTCTTCCGGATCGAGATCCTCGTCGGCCTGTAAAAATCATCGATATCTATGAATACTTCGTCGCTGGGATGTAACACATAATTTATCATTTCTGCTGCGGCTGAGATCGAGTTATCGGCACCGTCAGTTCAAAGGGCCTTGCGACACGCCACAGAATTATTTAGTTCAAAACAATTGAATAAATTCCAAGAGAATATTGTTAACAATGATCGACATTGTTTTCAGTGGTGGACAATTATTTTTTCTTAGGGATTTTTTTAACATCCAACAAAATTTCTCCTGTCGTGTGTTAAAATTAAGATCGCCAAGGAAAAAACATTGATCACTACTAAAAAGAATGTCGTTCATTGTTAACGATAATCTCATCGGGCTTATTCAATTTTTTTTTAAATAAATAATTCTGATGGTCGAGACTCATGGCCGAAGCGTAAAGGAACGTGTTTTAGACCTTCGCACTGATTGTCCTTCCAACTGATCGTAGCCGCAGCAGAGATTGTAAATTCTTCGACCTCGACCACTGCCCAATTAACTTAAGGTAGTTCGGAGAGAATTGAGAGAGGAATTACGAACACCTCTCGATGGATTAAAAATCTGAAAAAACATCAAGCGTATGGAAGGTGCTGAAAAGATTGTTTTTCGCATAACAATAATTCCAAAATGTTATTAACGAATTAATGAATAAAAATTGCTCAACAAATCACCCGGTAACCTAAATTAAAAAAAATTAAAACGATTTGTTAATTTTTCTGAATACTTATGAATTTTTTCCGAATTTTGTGTAATTTTTGAAAATTGCATTTTTTGTTAATAAAACAGCAATTTCCAAAAAATTAGCCATAGTTCTAAAAAAATTCATACGTATTAAAAAAAAATAACAAATCATCTCAGATGAACAAAAGATTAGGTTTCCGGGGGATTTGTTGTACTTTTTTTTCATTAACTTGTCAATGACATTTAGTTATTATTACGATGCAAAATCAATATTTTCAGCACCTTCCACACGCTTGATGTTTTTTCAGATTTTTATCCCATCGAGAAGTGTTCGCAATTCTGTCTCAATTCTCTCGGAATTCCCGTGAAGACCGCAGTTACTACCGCAATAAAAAAATATCTCTTGCAGATAAAATTTAATTGCACTGACCCGATTCATGAGTACCGCGCGTCTGATTTCTCGAACGCCATCGTAGACCAGCCTCGAGGCGTCGATGAAGTCGTTCTCGTCGACGTCCTTCGCCGGATTGCTGCCCAGTGCGTCGACAGCAACTACGACCCTCTGCGCGAAATTCGACATAACTTGGTCGCGCAATACCTTCACCGCTTCCAGAACTCTCTTCGTGTATATGCCCGGCTCGTAGTTGTCCATCTCGGCTTGCACGACGTTGCAAACCCTCGCCGAGCGGCCTCTTATCGCGCCGGCGGTTCTGTCGAGAGTGTCGGCATCGCCTTCCTGCAGCGCCAGCACGCATTTGTTCACGTCCTCCAGTATATGATTCTCCGAGACCGCGAGGAAATCGTCGATGGTCGTGATATCGTCCACCGCTTCGGTCAACACCCGAACTTGATTCTCCCAGGCTTGACGGAACACCTCCATGTTGTCGAGGGCCACTTTCGAACGCGGACGAGCCGCCAGAACTCGCGCGGCGTTTATAACCTGAGGGCAAAGATTCTCGATCTGCGCCGCCGCGTAACGCACCATTTTCACGCCGTCCTCGTTGCCCGACATGCTGCACACCAAGTTCGCCACCTACGATGGAAATTTAAAAAATGTTTATCGAGATTTTGTAACATTTTAATTAGGTAAAAGTTTCTAATTATTCGTTGAAAGAAAAGTTTATCAGTTTAAAAAAAAGTTGAAAATTGTGATTTTTACATCGCTTCCTCATAAACGTTCAAAATTGAAATTTTCATATCACTCTCTTATAATGTTCCTTTATTCGCTAATAATAGTTTGAGAAAGATGTATCAGTAAAAAAAAACAATTAGTTAAAATAAACTATTACTTAAAAAGAAACTATTAGTACAAAAAAAATTTACCTCGACAAGTTTATTCGCGTGTTCGGTAAACACGAGTGCGCAATCCTCGACATCTTTGTCACGGCCGTTGCGAGCGGCCTCGATGAGAACGAGAAGCGGAACGCTCGTCTCGAGGAAGCTGTCGGACACATGATCGACGACAGCTTTTCGCAGCTGCCTGCGCAAGTCCCGGGTCTTTCGGCACATGTGATCTATGGCTCGCTCCAAACCTTCCGATTGCTCTTTCACGCCCATCTGCCGAGAAACAATAATTTTTCATTTCATTTTTTTTTAATTCGTTAAAAAAGCCAAAGATGCGTTGCGTAAATCTGTGCGTTTGTTATATTCTGTTATTACTTTGCGATACGAAATCGTGTATCATAGAGCGGTGAGATCTACGGATGTTAGAGTTAATTTTAAGCGCCAATCGATTATACACAAATTCTAGCTCTCGTCGAGTTACGCTAAGTGGAAACACTCGCTCGAAGAAAATCGTCAAGCGGTGTGTTTGTTAAAGAGCAAAAAAAAAAAAAAAAATGCGTGAGCGTGTGCATTCCTCGCGCCAAGTAACAAGCCGTTTCCGACAGAGAAGGCAAAGCCGGGAGCGCTCGGCCGGGTTAGACGCAGTACGAAGCCTTGGTCAACTCCCAACGTGAAAACTCAATCGACCCCTCGTTTTACAATGAACAAAATTTACAAGACAGTGTTAAATTAATCGGGGAAAGTCGACAAACCTACCAGGCTTGCCGGTCGACAATACCGTCGTTAAATACGTGAAGAATTAATAACATAAAAGCAAGAAAACAAAAAAAAAACAACACACAGGGACGATAATGAATATTTACCCTTTTACCACCCCGGGCGAGCTGTAACTGCCGTCACCAAACAAAAATAAACAGATCAATGCCGTGTGAAGGGTTTTTCTCGAGTGGCGAGGTAGGCCGGTAAAGAGATCGTTCAAGGTTTTTTTTCTCGAAAAATTCCGAAGCTCGCATTTCGCAATAATTTCCCAGTCTAACAATTTTCCTATCCACCCGGAGGAGCGAAGGCCACCTCGCGATACTCACGTTGTTCATGTATTCGCTCAGCAGATCCTGAAGAGCCTGCCTGACGGCGTTGCACTCGACGACGATGCGTTCCCTGCGCTCGTCCCGAGTGCACGACGAGTCGGCCATGAGCGCCGCGCCGCTGATGATGCTCTCCAGGCGCTCCTCGAGGCTCGGACGGGTGCGCACCTCGTTGTACGCGAGCGGAGACATGACCATTCTCTCGTCGAAGTCGTCGAGCGCGGCGGCCAGTTCGCCGGGTCCGTCGTAAGGATGCTGGCCGTCCGTCGGTGTTTTTCCCTGGGCGACGTCGTTTATCGTGTTCACCGCCTCGCACACCTGCTTCAGAACGTAATCCCTGTTGGCCTTCGCGGCCGCCAATTCCGGATGACGTACGTAGACCTTCGAAGCCGTCAGCAGCATCGTCGAGTGTTTCTTCAGAACCGCCCGCGCCGCTGCGAGGTCGTCGCGCAACTGCGGATCCTTCAGTTCCTGCTGACGCTTCGCGGCCTGATTCATCAGCTCGGTCGCGTTTCTGCCGAATTGCTTTATGTTCTCCAACAGCTCGCCCTGGGACGAGGCGTTCTTCAGTTTCTTCAGATCGTCCTCCACGACGTACAGCGACTTCAGCAGCAAATGCACGTCCACCATGTCCGCCAGGATCAAAAGACGCGTCACCGCCGACAACAGATTCCTCGCGGCGCGAACCATGTTACCGCGCTTCAGCGACGAGCAAGGGTCCTCCGAGAATTCTCTGTTTTTTGGAAAACATTTTCAACATAGTTAGCGTATCGTGTCAAGTGACTAGTCATGGTGGCCGTTTTTTGACCCGAACAAAATTCCCTGACTTTCCCTGACTTTTCAGTGACCAATAAAAAATTTTCCCTGACCAAACTTCTCACGTCTATTAAAACAAAAACAAAAAATAATCATGCAAATGAAAATGCCTAATTATAGTATGTTTAATTCTGTTTTTTTTTTTCTAATGTTCGGAATTTTTATTCAATGCTTCCGTTTATGTACTTTTTATTTAAAAGGGCTACATATTCCGGAGTGCTTAAATATGAATAAACCGGATTATGGTAAAGAGAGAAGAGAAGCGTAGGGAGGACTAGTCTCGTGATAACCATAGGCTCTTAATGTATGTTTAGTTTGTTACGTAGTCTAGAATCAAATGTTATTTTATATTTTATGTTTACTATTTTTATTCAGACATTAAAAGATTTTGTATGCTGAGCTCTGTATTGGGCTTAATCTAAATCGATAAAAAATGGAGAAATTCGTCAAATAAATTAAATTAAAATTTACTTATAGAAGGTTTGGCGACAATTTACTTTTTCCCTGACCAATTTTGAAATTCCCTGACTTTTC